>JAKKPZ010000216.1:0-89993 GCA_022814885.1 Ditylenchus destructor
GTCGGTTTCCAGTGCTTATTTTTCGTGTCTGTCACGGTTTTTTCAGCTGTGGTTGACCCTAACGCTGCATCGGCCTAAGAACGCTGGCTGGCCCCAAGAATTCTGGACTGAGCCATGAAGTAAGGACCGGTCCCAAGAACGTAGGGGTTGGAGCGGCCAAAGGCCGCAACGGTCGATGCTTGGACTGCCTAATGCTGGACTGACCCTATCCCGAGAACGTAAGGCTGGCTCCAGCCCCGAGGGGGCCGGCAAAAACCCTAGTTATGTAAGTAAGTGTTTACCGTTATACAACACAGTTAGCTTATTTACTAAGAGAAAGATACAAAAAGTACAAATAAATGGATATTATTCATCATGATGCTCGACGCATTGACCGGTGTACTTTTGCAAATGCAAATTTGACCTTCAGTCTTTTATAGTTGCATTCCTACAAGTTATTATTTCCTTTCGGCGGTGAGATGTCATCAATATGGCCTTCAGTTATCGCACAGAAATTCCTTTTACAATAAGAAAGGGCTCGCTAAACGTTCTATAGAATGTACAGTCTACCCTCGTTTATCCGGACAGATCGGGACCGGCCGATTCAGTCCGGATAAACGGGGGTCCGGATAAACGAGGGAAATTGTATGGAAAACCCTTTCAGGCCAATTTAGTCCGGATAACCGAATTTTCGGTTAAAAATTTGAAATAATTGGCGCGAATTAAAATTTTTTAAAATTATTTTGCTATTTTTGGCCTATTCTTGAAAATTTTTTGACAATTTTATAAAAAGTGGGCTGAAAACCGAAAAATTTAAGGACAAAATTCAAATTTTTGACCGCAAATCCGGCATTTTTGGCGAAAAATCGGCCAAAAACAGCAAAAATTTCAAATAAATAGGGGACCCTTTTGTCCTAAATTTTCCCAATTCAGTCCGGATAAACGAGGGAAATTTGTATGGAAAAAATCCGTTCCGGCCAAAACCGTCCGGATAAGTGTATTCTATACAATGTATTAGAGGTTTGAAGAAGAACGAAGAGGAAATGGTGCGAAAAAAATGTCTCTAGAGCAGAGAACAGAGAGTATGAAAGAGAGGAAAATTCCGGAGGCCATAACTTCTGTAGCCTCACCGTCTGCTACACGATTTGTGTGGTTGGTGATTGATTTAAGAAGATTTATCAAGATTTAATAAAATTATTGAAGAAATTCGAGTTATTTTGCCGTTTTCGGCCAGTTTTTCAGTGATAAATATGATATTACTCCCTCTAAAGAACCCTACTTTTCTGGTACAAAAATGTTTTTTGTCGCAGAAATATCCTTTCTAGACTAAAAGGAATGTATAACCTCATTTGCTAGAATTTTGCTACTACCTCAGCACGCCAGGCAGAGTAAAAAAATGTGTGGTGTGGGTTTATTTTAGACTTTGTTCCTGTTTTGCTTTTTTCAGGTTTGTAGCCAGGTGGACATAGCTAAAGTTCAAAGAACAAGTAATATAATAAATCAATCAAAGTTAAAAATATTTTTAGCGAAAATCTATTAAAAATAAACCCACAACTTTCACTATTTATATTGCCTGTTTTTGATTTTTATCCTTTGTTTCGCTTTTATTTGGTGTGATTTTCTTAGTATTTGTCTCGGAATAAGCAAACGCGTCTTCCATCTCAGCAGGCAATATAAGTAACATGCGGTGTGGGTACATTTTTGATTTTTTGACAATGTTTTTTACATAGTTATTTATAGTTAGTTTTACAAGTTGCAAAGCTATTGAATTGCTTTTTTGCTCGGTATCAATGATTCGAGAGCAAAGGATTTGATATGCGAGGGGTTCGTTGAATTGATTGTTTATTCAATTGCTTCCAAGCGAATCATTGAATGCAGGTTGAACCATAGGTCCAATCTTAGCACTGGCATAGACTTTTGAATATAGGTTAGTGCAGAATTCTGTCTAATTTCCCGCTTTCCTTTGTTCAGCTGCTGTTATTTGCATCAAAGGTGAATTATCTGGCTTGTTTGCAAAGTTCTAGAACGTTTGGACGCGATTATTTAAACATTTTGACTCAAATTTAGTCACCTGACAGGTGCATTCACCTCAAGTGATCATAGTGCGCATTTGAGTTCCTCATGGCGATGTCAACTGCGGGATTTGAGGTGACAGTTGCCTCTAGGGCAGATGTGCAAACAACTCATTCATTACTCTACTATGAACTCCCATATATAAAATTTTAGTGAACAGTTGTCTCATCACATTCTTCTTCATATTTCTTAGTTTAGGCTTATTTAAGCCTTAATCAATTGTGTTACCTTGTCCGTATTTGACTCGATATTTGACTTGAGATGTGTAAAAAAATTTATTTGAAGCTCTCGTTACATAAAGCCTTAGTGAGCAGTTTGCTTCATATTTTAAATATATTTGAACAAGCAGAGGTGGTACCTCTGTTGCCTAAAAATTTTGACTATATCCAATCAAAAAATCGATAGTGGCTTTGTCAGTGGTTCCTCGCGGCTTACGGCCGCTCAACTGTGGCTTTGGTCTTTTTTAGTACCTAAAATCAAAAAGTTGCAAAAATGGCACTTTTCGGCCAAAAAGGCCACTTTTTTAGACCTGCGTTAAAACCCTTTTACGTATTCCTTCTCAGTATCTCCAGGGGCATTTTGAGCTATCGTGCGCCCAGAATGGAGCGGAACAGAGGAAGTTGCAAAAAGCGTTTTTTTGCAACTTCGAGTGCTTCGGCGCTCGATTTTTGGGCAGTATTTTGCCAGGATTGGGTTGAATCTGGCAAAACGGTTCGCGGCCTTCGACCGCTCCAGGGGAAAAGGTGCGGCATTCTGTCAGATAATTAGCACTGGTAAGAATGGACCTTCCATAATTTGTCAATGGTTTTCTGACGGATAATTAGCACTGGTAAAAAATGCTACTTTGGGTAATTTAGGTACATTTTGGGTAAATTTTGACCTCAAATGTAGATTCCTCGCAACAAATTACCCTAAAATAGGTACATTTAAAAAAATCACTCCTAAGAATGGACCTCTTAAAAATGAAATAAGCACGCCTAAGAATGCACTTTCAAAAAGTGACTTTAGACATAACGACAGCAGCCAAATACTAGTATAGGATCACTAGCCTTACTGTATAGGATCAGGCCCGTACCCAGTAAAAAATTTCGGGAGGGATTGAGATTTCGGGGAGTGAGAAGTAAAAAAAAACTTACAAGTAAAAAAATTCTTATGTGTGCATTTTTCAAAATTTTATCGAGAATTTTGAAAACCATAGGGTGGACCCTATGGTTTTTTGAGCTTCCTATTTTCGGGGGGAGGGGTTACAATCCCCCTAACCCACCTGGCTACGGGCCTGTATAGTATAACGAGATTTGTTTTGTGATTTCATTCCCTATTTGATTGACGACAAATATGTTTGAAATACCAAAATATGACCATTTTAGATAACTTTAAAAGAAAATGTCCAAGTACTTCGCGATTGTATTTCTTTTCGCAATTGCTTTTATCGCTTTTCCTGGCCACGCTACGGCTGCGGTGTCATCTGCTGATGGCATTCAATATTCGAACACGAACCAAGACCACTATACTCAGCCAATTTCTCGGGTCAGCCAAATTTATTATCTTTGTGACCGGAGTAAAAATGTTAAAGGACGTGGCCAAAAAACTTGAAAATGTATAGTGCTTTCGAGTCTAGGTAAAATCCCCCCCCCCGGTAAAAATCCCCCCCGCGGCCTTTTTTGGCATAACTTTTTACTGGAACCTTCTAGAAGGATGAGTAATAGCTTAAATTAAAGCTAAGACTCTGGGCTACAAATCGGTATGTTACTTGCCGCATCGCGATTCAAGATTCTCGAGATTTAATTATTTTTGTCTCAAATTCTCGAATTTTCAAAAAAAGTTGAAAATTTGAGACAAAAATAATTAAATCTCGAGAATCTTGAATCGAGATGCGGCAAGTAATATACCGATTTGTAGCCCAGAGTCTTAGCTCTGATTTGAGCCATTACTCATCCTTCTAGAATGTTCTAGTAAAAAGTTATGGCAAAAACCGCCAGTGGGGGCATTTTGACCGGTTCCCGTTCCCTATTATATGGATAGATTTGAATATGTTGATTTGAATTGGCGCCAGTGGCGCCAGTTCAATTTTGAAGGGGGCTAGCGCAAATCTGATATTGCTAACCCCCTCTAAAATCTAATTTGAAGTCTAAATTGAGGTATCCGAATCTTGGGTTTAAACGGTCCTAAATGGTATGATGTACCTAGGTTTCGTTTTGACCTTTAGGCTTATACAATCCTAGGCTAGACTTTCGAGGCGCTACCTGAAATCTCGAATCTTAACTTAAGGCAACCACAACTTTTAGATTCACCTCATCTTTCTGAATGGCCCGCTTCAACATTGTGGAATGTCGTGTGTAGAAAATGAACCAATATAAGGTTCTTGATTTAAAAAAATGACACTCGTGACACTTATTTTTATTGCCTGATTTGACCAGCTTGACAATACCTCTAAACATATGAAACATAATTATGTCCTTTAAGCAAATGTTGATGAACCTCAACATAAGGTAACCTCAACTTTTAGGGGTAAAATCATATCGGATCCCTCTAAGTTGATTGGTGAATGTCCGTGTTCCCCCCCCCCCCCAGCAGAATAACCCACTTTTTGGGGGTCCCGGACCCCAAACTCGCGAGTACCACCCAAAAACCCATGATTTTAGGGGGGGGTTATCAATGTCAGAATTGGGGTGGTCCCGCCACAAAAAGCGAGAAAACGCCATTTTTTCAGCTTTTTGGGGGTTTTTACAAAGGAAATTTTTCACGCCCCACTCGGATTTGGGCGAGTGATACCTCAAACGCTTCGTCTCGACGAGAGAAGACTATTGGTACCATTTTCAGCCCCCAGACGACCCCCTGTGGCCCCCTACGACCTCCTTTACCCCCGGGGGCCAGAAAATGCAACTTTTCACGCCCCACTCGGATTTGGGCGAGTGATACCTCAAACGCTTCGTCTCGACGAGAGAAGACTATTGGTACCATTTTCAGCCCCCAGACGACCCCCTGTGGCCCCCTACGACCTCCTTTACCCCCGGGGGCCAGAAAATGCAACTTTTCACGCCCCACTCGGATTTGGGCGTGTGATACGTCAATCGCTTCGTCTCGACGAGAGAAGACGATTGGTACCATTTTCAGCCCCCAGACGACCCCCTGTGGCCCCCTACGACCCCCTTTACCCCCCGGGGCCAGAAAATGCAACTTTTCACGCCCCACTCGGATTTGGGCGTGTGATACGTCAATCGCTTCGTCTCGACGAGAGAAGACGATTGGTACCATTTTCAGCCCCCAGACGACCCCCTACGACCCCCTTTACCCCCCCCCGTGGATGATCATGGGCGCCGCCATGCGGCGTAGCCGCTGGGTGGTCCTATGGAATTTCTGACTACCCCACTTCACCTTTGTGGATGTCGTGAGTTGCGAAAATAATTGCAACGTAACTAGGTGGATGATAAAAAAATGACACTCATAACACATGTAATTTTTATTGCCTGTTTGAATCGGGATCACGTTGGGATAACATTTTGGTATATAAACTACGTTGCATAACTATAGCCACCTCCGAGAGTGCGACAGAAAAAAGCTTGTCTAGAGCACCAGAAACATGCAGTTTGAGTAAAATAAAGCTTAAATTGTAGCGTAGTATCTAAGCATCAGATTTATAATAACTTTACCTGGGACACACAGGTAAAGGTTTCCAGGTAAAGGTTTCCAAAATTGGCACTTTTTGGCGTTCTGTCAAAAATTGGATGAACGGTAGAGAAACTAGAGACTTTTCCGCACCAGATGCAAAAAACCGCACTGAATATCGCAAATAAAACATGAACTTGCCGGTAGATTAAATTTTAAGTTAGCAAAAAAGTTCAGTTTTCCATACAAAATTCCGAAAAATTGTGAACTCGAACTTTAACCAAAAAGTTAATCCATGTTTTATTTGCGATATTCAGTGCGGTTTTTTGCATCTGGTGCGGAAAAGTCTCTAGTTTCTCTACCGTTCATCCAATTTTTGACAGAACGCCAAAAAGTGCCAATTTTGGAAACCTTTACCTGGAAACCTTTACCTGTGTGTCCCAGGTAAAGTTATTATAAATCTGATGCTTAGATACTACGCTACAATTTAAGCTTTATTTTACTCAAACTGCATGTTTCTGGTGCTCTAGACAAGCTTTTTTCTGTCGCACTCTAGGGGGTGGCTATAGTTATGCAACGTAGTTTACAACAATATCTCAAAAGATCTGAAACTTAATAATTATGTCCTTCAAGCAAATGTACTAGTTTCTAAAAGTGGAAAAACGAGAAAAATTACATATTGCAGACTAGCAGAAAAGGGTTTAATTTTTACAAAAATCACAAAACCGAATTTTGTTGAATGCTGTTAATAATGATTCATATTTTTCCCTGCTAGACCTCTGAAAAATTTTTAAATACCATTGGACTTTATGAAATAAAAACTATACACACCACACATAATTTTCACTTCCTGTTTGTTCAGTTTATACGTTTATTTATTTTTTCCTATCTCTCTACTCTCTTTTCCATCAAAATATTTTACCTCGTAAAGGTATTATCTTTATAAAAATTTATAGAAAACTCCTTTATTATACAACATTTTTCTATAGAGCACATTTTTTCAGGTAGAAAAAATCGGCAAAATGCAAAGAATGATATTTTTGCTCATTTTGCGATGGTTTTTTTTCGCGGCTAGCTATAATTCCAAATCCATGAACGACTCAAAATAATAATAAAGTGTGTCGGGTACAAAACTCTTAGCTCAACCTCCCAATTTTTTCGGGGGGAGGGGTGAAATTTTCATACATTTTTATTTAGTGAAAAATCAATAGGGGGGACCCTATTGATATAAAAATAGTTTTTGAAATACATTTATGAAAAAAATTAATTCCATTAGGGTACCCCCTATGGAATTTTTGAAAAAATTTCGGAAAAATTTCGCTAACAAAATATAAAAAAATCAATAGGGTCCCCCCTATTGATTTTTTGGCCAAAAATTTTAAAAATATTTTTTTTTCAAAAAATCCATAGGGGGGACTAGGGTTTTTCGAATTTTCAAAAAAAGTTGAAATTTTGAGACAAAAATAATTAAATCTCGAGAATCATGAATCGAGATGCGGCGAGTAATATACCGATTTGTAGCCCAGAGTCTTAGCTTCCATTTAAGCTATTACTCATCCTTCTAGAAGGTTCCAGTAAAAAGTTATGCCAAAAAATGGCCGCGGGGGGGATTTTTACCGGGGGGGATTTTTACCGGTTCCCAGTGCTTACCGGCATCTTTATTTATTAAAAGACAAGAATTTTCAAAAAGCGTTGGAAATTAGGTAAAAAATTGAGATAAAGACAGATGGATCAGATTTATGACTTCTTTTGGTATTAATTATATTCTTATTAATATAATAAGAACAAAATTACAAATAAAGGACAGATCAGAGCTAGAATCAAAGTTGTAGAACGATGACAAATGCAAAAGTGACGCGCGCGCGAATTCAAATGGGCATTTTGGATTGATTATTTCGCTATATATCGTCTCAGACACCCATGGTACCTTAGTAAAAGTTTTTCAGCTCATCGAGCTGTACACGATAGTATACTTTTTATAAGGGTACGCCTATGTGTGTTATGTCCATTTGAATTCGCGCGCAAATTTTATGACGTCTCTTTTGCTGGCCCAATTTCGATTCTAGCGCATATCTGTCCTTTAACTCCAATTTAGGTGAAGAAAAACGTTGGCAGTAGAAGAAAAAGGTTGACTAGTGTGCAAGCGGACCAGTAGAATAAAAAAATTACTCTGCTTATGGAAACTGCGGACCAGTAAAGTACAGTCTGACAATACAGTACAGCCAATAGATATTAAATTTTGTTGCTGTTCTATAATGGTACTGTAAACATAAATATTTGAAGGAAATAAAGGAACATTCTAAAAGGATGGGTAATGGCTCAAATCAGAGCTAAGACTCTGGGCTACAAATCGGTATATTACTTGCCACATCGCGATTCAAGATTCTCGAGATTTAATTATTTTTGTCTCAAATTCTCGAATTTTCAAAAAAAGTTGAAATTTTGAGACAAAAATAATTAGATCTCGAGAATCATGAATCGAGATGTGCCAAGTAATATACCGATTTGTAGCCCAGAGTCTCAGCTTCCATTTAAGCTATTACTCATCCTTCTAGAAGGTTCCAGTAAAAAGTTATGGCAAAAAAGGCCGCGGTCGGTTTTGACCGGGGGTTTTGATCGGTTCCCTTTTCCTATCGCAGTCTTAAGTCTTATAGTTTAACCTTAAACTTGAGAGGGATACGGGACCGAAAATGGCTAAAAGGAGCGAACAATTTCAAAAGGACTAAAAATCATCCGAATTTTTTTTTCAATAATAAAGTTGTTTACAGTCAAAAAAAGTAAAATCGACAGTTTCAAAAAATGTAAAGAAAAAACAGCGGAAAATTTAAAGCTTCGCGCAGACAGGGCTTTCTTTCAAACATTAAGGATCAAAGTTTAACTATGGATGTTCCTGACATCATTTCCTTCCTTAACTCCAATTTAGGTGAAGAAAAACGTTGGCAGTAGAAGAAAAAGGTTGACTAGTGTGCAAGCGGACCAGTAGAATAAAAAAATTACTCTGCTTATGGAAACTGCGGACCAGTAAAGTACAGTCTGACAATACAGTACAGCCAATAGATATTAAATTTTGTTGCTGTTCTATAATGGTACTGTAAACATAAATATTTGAAGGAAATAAAGGAACATTCTAAAAGGATGGGTAATGGCTCAAATCAAAGCTAAGACTCTGGGCTACAAATCGGTATATTACATTCCGCATCTCGATTCAAGATTCTCGAGATTTAATTATTTTTGTCTCAAATTCTCCAATTTTCAAAAATGTTGAAATTTTGAGACAAAAATAATTAAATCTCGAGAATCTTGAATCGAGACGCGGCAAGTAATATACCGATTTGTAGCCCAGAGTCTTAGCTTCCATTTAAGCTATTACTCATCCTTCTAGAAGGTTCCAGTAAAAAGATATGCCAAAAATGGCCGCGGGGGGATTTTTACCGGGGGTTTTACTCATTGCCTAAGTAAATTGACAAATCTTATTTATTTGGAACCCCCTATGGATTTAAAAATTTTTGAAAATTTTTTCCCAAAAAATCAATAGGGTCCCCCTATTGATTTTTTCACGAGATGTATTTCAAAAAATATTTTTTTTTCAAAAAATCCATAGGGGGATAAACAAACATTTTGACGCATGAACTCTCGAATATATAAAGTTTTAGTGAACAGTTTTCTTATCACTTTCTTATTCATGTTTCGCATAAATGTCTAACTTTAGGCTTTTATCCCGAGCAGTTTTTTCTAGTTTATCCTGGCCAATTTGCCCTGGCCAAACATTTCCATCCACAATCCCTCCCAAACATAGTACCGTGTTTCAGTTTTTCATAAACCATTATTTCTGCGACGCATACATCGGTAAAATATGTTGTAGTCCGAAGTGAATTTTAGTCCAAACCAGAGGATTGCGGCAATTCTGGCGTTGCGGATTGGGGCTGTTTTGCTGTAATCCGAAATCTTTAAGCACCCCTAAGAATGCCGAGTGCAAAGTACTTTGAAGATACACTTTGTAGTCCAAAGTGAATCTTAGTCCTAACTGATACCGCAAAACTTTGGCACTGGTAATTTCGCTTGGGGCCGATTTTTATATTCTTGCGCCAATTTAGAAAAATGTATGATCTCGACATAAAAATTGGGCTGGCCCTGGTTAAAATCCGTGCATGTTGGGGACTGAATTTTGGTTCCCTGTTTAATTTTTCAAGGCTCATACAACCTCGGGCTGAAACCCAGTGGGAGCCTATGCGGGGCGATTTTAACTGGACGCGATTTGAATCATGAAATTTCCTTCATGATTTCATTTCGTATTTGATTAATGAGAATTTTCTGGATTTAAAATATTCCCATTTTAGATAATATTAAAGAAAAATGTACAAGTGCATCGTGATTGTATTGCTCTTCGCCATTCTCGTGAACGCTCGGCCACAGGGCCCGCCACCTGGCGACGGAGTGGTGAGTGTTTGAAAAAAGTGTCCTATTTTAGCCTAGAAGAAAATTCCTAAAGAAGATATCTTGGATAAATTGACAAACTATTTCAGCCTCCTGGTTTCTCTGATGTGTTGTCATCCGATGTCATTCAACAACTCAAGGATGTGCACAACAACAAAGACCTTTCAATGCCGGTTAGCCAAACTTATAATTTTTTTTGTAAGAGTAGTAGTAGAGTAGGAGTAAAAATGTTAAACGGTTATCATTAGGATGCAATTTTTTTCCAAAAATGATTTTTCAAACCATAGGTTCAAATCATTTTCGGAAAAAAAAATTTTGCCAAAAAAATCAATAGGGGGACCCTATGGTTTGAAAAATCATTTTCGAAAAAGAAGCTTTTGCAAAAAAAATCAATAGGGGGGGACCCTATTGATTTCATGTCCGAAAATTTTGATAGAAGTCGCAAAATCGGACATTTCCGGACTTTCCCGGACATGTCGGGGAAATCCGCACCCTAGTTATCAGGGTAGCGAAAATGGAACTGTAGAATACTGTAATTGAAATACATTTTGTTATGTAGATAAAAGGCATCCAATGCTGTTCTGAATTATACAGCGGGATTCAAAAAAATTTTCAGGCAGTTTGAATTCGCGGTTTTGGCACGAATTTGGCTTAGGATTTCTGAAGATATTCTAGTCGAAATATTTGTCACCAAGCCTTCCGGAATAACTTGCTAAAAATTTTAAAAAGCAGTGGAAATTAGAGAAAAAAACTTGCTCGAAAAATGATAAAAAGATCGAATAATGGAAAAAAAACCACCTTTTTCATAGGTAATGCTTAATTGCTTATTGTTTATTGTGGCATTATTGTTAATAATGATTCATTTAGATAAAATTCTAAACATCCTGAATTTAGGAGAAGAAAGAAGCATTCGATAAAATTATGGACACTGTGGACCCGGCAACACTTGCAAAGTTGCCATCGCCTCCATTCTTGAGTCAGCTGCCTGAGGACGTACAAGAGAAGATAAAGGAGATTCAGTCCAACACCGAAATGAAGTGGAGCGAGCGTGTTTCGAAATTCATGCAGATAATGGAATCGTTGCCGGCTAATCTGAAGCGGCTCTTTGGACCTCCTCCACCGCCACCGTCAGCAGGAGGAGCCGGAAGTGATTCAAGCAAATGAGCTTAAAAAACTGTTCAAGATCGATTGCGAAGATATAAGCGATATATAATTTTTGTATCATTTTAATTTAATTTTATATCTTATTTGAAAAAAAATCGCGAAGGGAATATATTTGTTAAAAAGAATAAATTTTACACATCGATCAGGCTAGCATATGACAAGCAGGTACGCATACAATGTCTGAATATCTGGCTGAATGACATACTATAACAAAATGATATAACAAGAATTCCACACGTGTGGCATTCTTTTCCACAATTCCACGTACACAGACAAACTTTTTCGAGAAGGTTTTCCAGAAAATTTTCAGGAACTAATTTTATGAGGTCAACACACAAATTGAAGCAAGGCAGTTCCCTATAATAATAAATCAATAGGGGGACCCTATTGATTTCATGTCCGAAAATTTTGATAGAAGTCGCAAAATCGGACATTTCCGGACTTCATGACATACTATAACAAAATGATATAACAAGATTTCTGCAAAGAAGACTACTTTATAAGCTCTTTCAACGGATAAGCAAATACCATCACGTAAGCATATTATTCTTAAAATTTTCAGGAACTAATTTTATGAGGTCAACACACAAATTGAAGCAAGGCAGTTCCCTATAATGGCATGTTTGCTTAAGGATACTCTTATGTAAACAAAACCTTCTTCAGTTATAATCCTAGAGGAAGAAAAATGACTGGCCTTTGTCATCCCGTAGATACATTCTTTTCACAAAATATCCAAACATTCAAGATATTTGCAGAAAATTGGGCACCTTCAATATAAATGATCTATTGGCCATAAGCCATAAAATATTTAACCAGTTTAATATCTAAAGCTTCTGTAGGAACTGTCCATTTATTATGAACCAAAATGACCGCCACCAAAATGAGAGAGCATTTCTCTATCTGTCTGCCATCTCCCACTCCTATAGATTTTCCTTTCTGCAAAGAAGACTACTTTATAAGCTCTTTCAACGGACAAGCAAATACCATCACGTAAGCATATTATTCTTACAGCTAAAAGAAGACATTTCAACTAAAATAAAAAAATTGTGTTGTGGCAATATTTTTTAATTCTTAGCCCAACATTTGAACATGTGCATCAGGGCTGCATCCGGCATTTCGAAAAGCCAGAACGGATACCGGATACCGGCTAGCAGAAATATTTCATTCATTCTGATTGTTATTAATCCGTATAATTTGGTAAAAAGGTGACATAATCGTGCAGATATTAAGACTAAAATTTAACAGACTTTCACACATATTTTTATTGTATGCAATTGGCGAGTATTTTTGTTTGTTATGAAAGAAAAAGAATGTCGATGTGTAAAGTAATGAAACAAACAATTAGAGAGAGATCATTTCTGTATGTGTCTAAACTCTGTTAAGAAACTTTAAGTTCACCCCGCCTTTTCGCTGTTTTCCGCGATCTTTGAAATGAAGTGAGGCCTAAACTGAATTGAATGATTACTTATCGCAAATAAATAAGGTTCAGAATGTTTGAAATGAAATTCTCTGGAAAAAATCCAGATTTTTGGCAATTTTCGCCAAAATGGGTGTTAAGAAACTTTAAGTTCACTTTCTAAAATCTGCGATTTTTCGAACAAATCTAAAAAATAACGTCATATTCGTGATCAGCGCATCAAATTACCCTAAAAAACACTTTTTCAGGCAAAAATATCGACAAAAAATTTCTTAACAGAGTTTAGCATCTCTCAACCATGTCACATACTGTTTCAGCAAGAAAGCTACTTTATAAGCCTTTTCACAGCAAACATACATTAAAAATTTTCAAAGACAAAATGTTTATGCTATCAAAAAGACATCTCAAAGCCTATATGAATGTTTGAAACACCTAATAAAATGATTCACTATATTATAAAAAATTTTTGGAGTCACAAGCTTTTACATTTCAAATTTCAAATGTCATGCCACGAAAACTTTGCATTAGACTCTAATCCAAAGTTCTAATGACTTACATTTTACAATCTCCTCATTTTCTCATTTTGTTAGGCAATCATACGTTTCATACCCCTTAAGAATGTGTTGCATTTGCATCTATGTTAGGGTCTACTGATGAGTCTCGACTAACATAGTATTATCTTATTTCTAACCGTCTACGATTCAGAGACGAAACGGTTAGTCCAATCAAGTCTTTTAAGCATTCTTTCGTAACACCCTTCTCATTGTATTTACTAGATAACTCACTGTAAACGATAAATAAAACATTTCTCTATAGCATACCAGTAAGGATTTTTAGCTACTGCGATAATTTGATGATTAGGGTTGGGTTCTACGTCCGTCGCGGCCTTCGGCCGCTCCAGGCGCTATAATATGGGTCCGGGAGCGGCGCTTCGCGCCGCTCCCATACAGGCTACCCCAGGTATGCCTGAGAGTATACGGGCTATCCCAGGTATGCCTGAGAGTATACGGGCTATCCAAGGTATGTGAGAAGTGGGCTTCCCAGGTTTTTCTGAGAGTATACGGGCTATCCCAGGTATGCTGAGAGTATAGGGCTATCCCAGGTAAGCCTGAGAGTAAACGGGCTATCCCAGGTAAACCTGAGGGGTATAAGGGCTATCCCAGGTAGCCTGAGAGTATACGGGCTATCCCAGGTATGCCTGAGAGTATACGGGCTATCCCAGGTATGCCTGAGAGTATACGGGCTATCCCAGGTATGCCTGAGAGTATACGGGCTATCCCAGGTATGCCTGAGAGTATACGGGCTATCCCAGGTATGCCTGAGAGTATACGGGCTATCCAAGGTAGTGTAGAGAAGTGGCGCTTCCTGGTTATTATTATAGTATACGGGCTATCCCAGGCAAACTTATGAGTATATGGGCTATCCAAGGTAAGCCTGAGAGTAAACGGGCTATGCCAGGTAAACCTGGGAGTATAAGGGCTATCCCAGGTAAACCTGGGAGTATACATAACTTTCTGGAAGGTTCCGGGAAAAATTCTGAGCCCGGATTCGGACTCAGCGGGGTCGATTTACTATAGAGGGACAAAATTTGGGGCCTTTCCCATGCTTTCCCAGCGATTTACAGCCAAATGCCCTCCGGGCTTCTAGAACCTTCTAAACGCGTTTCCGGTCGACCGGACCTGGTTTTTCGGCACCCTGAGGTCGAGACCTATCGTTTGACACCAAGATCGCTCGGAACACGGTGGAGGACGCAAAGTTATGAGAAGTGGCGCTTCCTGGTTATTCGGTTTCTATTAATGGGGAATATTTTAAAGCCAATCATTTGAATTAACACCATTTATTTTTATTTTACGAAAATTTACAAACAAAGTACACATTTTTCTTAAATCATTGATCACTGATCACCAAGGTAAATCACATCTCAAAGTTGTACTTTAAAACCACACATCATATCACATTTCATAATCACAGCATCATCGGATCCGCTTCTTCAGCTTCCATACTCTTCTCTTTTTCAACGCACTCCTCAAGAGTGGTCAATACTTTCTTAAGTTGCTCATTCGAATTCTTGAGTTCAGTCAAATATCCTTTAACGTCGTGATTCTTGTACATTTCCATGGTCATATTCGCAAAAAGTGCGATATGCTCGCCGGCCTTCATCACCTTTGCATTGGTATCGGGATCGTGAAAAGCGCTGAACACGCGCAATGCCCACTTCATACCTGAGAGGTAGGCTTTGGGGAAAGCCGCTGCGTAATTGATATGTGCGCATCTCGGAGCCTCGACTTGGACCATTTCCGAGAAAAGCGTTGTGAGCAAGTCAACGGTGTATAGCTCGTCTTCGGTTCGAGTACCGTTGACGCTGTAGCATGGCACCTGAATAAGGATGGTTACAATTTCTGATAGTTACGTTGAAGATAGTTAGTTATATACCGTAAATTTTCTTATTTTACCCGGGGTATATTTATTTAGTTGAGCTTCAGAGGGGGTAAATTATTGTGGGCAAATTCAGAAAAGAAATTAGAATTAGCTTTACTAAAAGCCGATAATCACAATCGATATCTCTTCATTCTTTCCTGGTACTTTTGGGTTACGGGGGGGGGGGGGAAACTGGTTATCGAGGGGGAAAAATTTTCATACATTTTATATAGCAAAAAATCAATAGGGGGACCCTATTGATATTTTGAAATTTTTCAGAAAAAATAATTTTTCATACCATAGGGTCCCCCCTATGGTATTTAGACAAAAAAAATATTTTTAAAAATTTTTCAGTCAAAAAATCAATAGGGGGGACCCTATTTATTTTTTCACAAAATGTCAGCAAAAATATTTTTTCTATCAATAGGGTCCCCCCTATGGATTTTTTGAAGAAAAAAAATTTTTTGGAAATTTTTCAAAAATTCATAGGGGGTACCCTATTGATTTTTTCACAAATGTATTTGAGAAAATAAATTTAAATCAATAGGGTCCCCCTATTGATTTTTTGCTATATAAAATGTATGAAAATTTCTCCCCCTCGATAACCAGTTCCCCCCCCGATAACCCAAAAGTACCCTTTTTCTTTTTACTTTGGTTTTACTTTATAAAATATCCCATTTTACATTGAATAGCCTCATTTATTTTATCCCCCAAACTAGAAAGTTCATGGCTCTAACCGACGGCAAATGTGCGGATGGATGGATGGGGGCACCCGTATCTCGCGATCCAGCCGTTAGCCAGAGGCGAGTGATAGCTCAATCGATAGGTCTCGAAAAGTTAGGATGGGGAAACCAAAGATTTTGAAAATTTGAAAATTTAAATTCGCGCCAAAACACAAAAACGTGTTTTTTAAAAGGAAAGTGGTGCTTTTTATGTTCTAGACGGCCTAAGGCCGAGTTTTTTTAACGCAAAGCGTTAAAATTTATTGAGTTCAACGAATTCATTGACCCGACGGTTAACTAGCAGCTTTGCTGCTAGTTAATTATTATATTATTATTTTGCAGAGCTAAGCTCAAGCTATTAATACAATGTGGGTTGTGTGTATTTTTACTTTTATCATTTGCATAAAGGCTAAATTATGCACAATTTTGTTTTGATAGATACGTTAAGTGATTCAAGGACCTGCATAAGCCTTTCGTATATCCTAAGCCTTTTGTTCCCATATTTTCAAGGGAAAGATACTAGAATTAGCTAACAAAAATCCAGGAATATTTTTGAGAAAAACTTTCTAAATCGACAAGGGAATGGTTCGAAAATTCACCGGTTAATATTGAAATTTAATTCTCCGAGGGTAGAGGGGAAATCGGAAAAAAATTTTCAAAAATGCGAGCTTGATTGTTCCTTCCCCACCAATTATCCTTGTGTTACCAGACATCTGGTATTGTCAAAAGAACGTACACTTGTTTAAAAATTTAAAACCTACCGTAATACCTGTAATTACTCCCCCGGGGAGTAATTTTTCAACTACCCCCCGAGGGGGGGAGTAAATATAGGGGAGGGGAGTAATTTTAGGGAGGGGAGCAATTACAGGTATTACGGTATATCTTCAATGCAAGTAATTACAAAAATGCAGTGCGGGTTAATTTTATTAGTTTTTTCTCTACATCTCTGCTGATTAATTTTGTCTCATACATACCTATATTTTTAGCATATCTTTTTCTTCTTCGAGGACTGGGGTTTGCTTTTATATTTACCTTTTTCGAATCCGGCTGATCCACATCAAACTTATGGTAGTAAGCGCTCCACATGCCCCATCCTTTGATGCAAGCCTTGTCCATATCCGCGTCAGTCTTCGCGGATTCCACTGTGACACTGCCCGAGGCCTTCAATTCTTCCAAGGCTGCCAACTTTTTATCAAGTGCCACTTGACCTTTGTGCTTCAGCCACCACATGACTTGCACTATTACTTTCTTGTCGAAATCGTATGAAAGCGAGTCTATGGAAGTCGAGTAGTTCTTGAGCATGGATGCCATGAAGTTCTTTACCACTTTTCCAACTTGAAGGGCTTGATCGATGGTCGAAGTGTCATTGGGGAAGCTAAAATGGACGGGATTAAGTTTTGGTTGGAAGTAGTTTAATTTTGCCAGGGTTTTTCAGGAACACTTTTAGGATAGGTGATACTAGTTTGAAGTCGGTTTCAGTGGATTTTTAGATCTTTTTACTCATAAAAAGTATCCATTTTTCAGGAGTGATGTTTAATTTATTTTAATTTTCGCATTATTGAATATTATCGCTCGATATTAATGCATGCTTCCATGAGCCGGCATGTGATTACACAAAGCTTGGAGTGTGGGTATTATTTTGGCTTTCGAATATATAAAAACCACAAAGTTTGTACTGAAACCACAAAAATTCGAGTGGTATCGATACGAGATTTTTATGATCTTCTAAAAAGCATTACTTTATAAAATTCGGTGTTTCCTTGCGAATTTAATCCATGCATTTAAACACTATAGAAAAATCTGACACTCAAAGCTAGAAATTCAGCTCTGTTTACACGAAACATAGAATTCTTTGTTTTTACAATTAAAGTGGCTCAAATCTGTTCTCTCTCTCCACTGAATTTTTGGATCTCTTTTTGTCAAAAAATTTCAGTTTTGCTGGGAGTGAAATTGTTTTATATATTTTGGACTTTGGCTGTGATAAATATCATCATTTAGCATTACCAGGGGCCGATCCTTATCAAGTGCTGAGATATGTCATGATTAGGTCATCGTCAGTCAGACCTTTACGACATGGTGAAAATAATATGGTGAATTTTGTGAGGAGAATAAAACGAGTGTGAATTACTAATAAGACTAAAATTGAAAAGTTGAAGTATAAACGCGAATTGGATAACAAATAAAAGAAACGTATAAGATAATCGCGGATGGAATAACCGATAGTAAGATAATTTCAAACATCGTTCTTTTATGTTTTACTTTTCTTCGCGGGACAACCAATGTTTACGAGTAATTCAAAAAGTGTTTTATTTTACCGAGAGATTTGATTTAGCCTCTTATAAAAAATTGGCAGATGCAACATTGCCGATATTGAGTTCTATATATACCTTCCACTTGATAAGGTGAAGAGCAGCTTTCACCTGATAGATCCGTGAAAGGGATAGTCTTCTTTTGTATACACTTTGTATCAGCCAGCCAAGTGTTCCATTTTGTGGAATTTTTGTATTTTTCAGGAACGCGACAGAAAATATAAAATTTTTCACGAATTAAAGCAGAAAGCACAAAAAAGTTATTTTGTTCGCAGACATTATATTTATTCACAGACTCAGAAAAGCCATTCCTTTATTTATTTAGCCGTTCAATTCGGCCGCTTTACTCCGAACTTTTGCATCCAGAATTTGAATGGCGGGTATGACGTTTTGTTTTGAGAGGAATGATGCCATTGAGCAATCAACAAATGCCATCTAAAGGTCACTGATAAAAAAATCTTAAAAATGTATCTGGAAAAGGCTTATAATGCTAAAATATTTGTTGTTTCAATCGCGCCATGATACATCTCCGAAGTTTTTTCTGTGTTTTATGACTGCAAAAAAACGCACTCCCTCATTTGACATAAGATTATGATAAGTAAGGCCAGGATTTTTAGGTCTTTTCCTAAAAAAACCTAAAAGACCTAAAAAGACCTATTTTGGCTTTTTTTGGGAAATTTTAGGTCCGATCCTATTTTGCATAAAATCATCATTTTATGTTCCTAAAACCGGCATTTTCTCAGATTTTTACAAAATTTTCAAAAAAATTGGCAGTTTTTTCCAATTTTTGTGGAAATTTTTACCTTTGAGGCTTTTCTGTGTAAATTTTTACTTTTAGATATTTTTTGTGTAACAAAAAAAATTTTTCATTTAAATCCAAATTTTAGCGCCCAAAGTCAAAATGCGCCAAATTCGGAAATTTGAGCCGGAATATTCGAAAAATTTCGCCGATAAAAGTGAACATGGTTAAAAATGTGTAAATTTTTATTAGCTATGCTATAAATACTATATATTTCCAAAAATTACGGTCTTAAAACAACTTTTTTGGTGTAATTTGATCCTAAAATGACCATTTGGTCATTTTAGATGGCCCTAAAATGGCCTTTTTTGGGACCTTTTTAGGATCCTAAAATGCGATTTTTGGGACCTAAAAATCCTGGCCCTAATGATAAGGCAAAAATATGCCCACACTACATTTCTTTTTAATTCATGTCGTTGTCGCAATGAAGTTGACGTTCCGGTGTACACAACTATATGCCATAGATTCTTATAAAAAGAGTAGACGGAGCGCTGTACAAAAAAAAGAGATATGCGGTAACTAAGCAGAATAGACTTGCTGATCAGGTCACTGATAAAATCAAGTGACATTTTGATAAAGTATCCGGAGAAAATGTCATATTTGTGGATGATGTCATATTTATGATGTCATGTTTGTAGAGTAATGGATATGTGGTATAACAATTATGTATCATTGTTGAGAGGGTGAAAGATCGAAGATTTTTGCAGGCAATTCTAAAAATGTGCGGTTGGGTGTTCATTTTTATATAAAACATTGGTATTTTAATAGCCATGATGTATCTTGAGAATATTGGATTTACCTACGGCATTGATCTTAACTTGCTTTGGTCTGTCTGGCTTTGCTTTAGCTGAAATCTGATTTAAACTTATGCGAGTTTCTGTCAGCGAAATTCCTGTCTTTATTTGGCGTAGCAAGGCCTTTTCGCCGGCTGTTGGCAAAAGACACAAAAGGGCAAGCATATTCCGGCCTGTTCGGTGAGTGGTTTGATAGTGCAAGGTATTTTTGCTCGGAAGTAAATAGTAACTCCCACAAAGTCTAAAATACACATTCACATAATTTTTAGATGCATGTACGTGTTTGTTTTGCGTTAATGTTTTGTGGCCTGGATGTTACTGCTAGGTATGCTTCGTTTATGATCGTTTATTATCGTACTATTGGCCGAACTTTAAACTATAATCAAAATCAAACATAGGTTGTAAAGTCTACTGACATATTTGGTCGCTCACTACCAGTAAGCGTAGAATATAAAAATAGGTTAAATAAAAAGGGGTAAAAATTTTCGACAAATCTTACAAATAAGAACATTTTATTTTTCTAAGATTTCGACCTATTACTTTTCCAAGTAATAAAAAAATTGAGCTAGCCAAAAACATATTTCGTTTTGCTTTTACATAATTAGGTTACATAATTACGCGAAACCTCGATCGCGTAATTTTACCCCCCCCCCTCTATTTTTACCCCCCTCTAATTTTGTCCCCCCCTAGAGGTCGATTGAATAATTATACCCCCGGGGGTTAAATTAGAGAGTTTACGGTAGGTTAAATAAAAAGGGGTAAAAATTTTCGACACAAAGTATAAATCAAAACTGTGCAGATTTCGAAAAAACGATCACATATACACATTTATTTCTGATTGTCTGTAATGCACAGTGTAGTGTAATCCACTGCGTTCAAATAATATCTCCCCAGATTTTCTGCTTTATCAACGTATTATTATAATGCATTTCACAAAAATATATGTTCTGTTTTGTCTTCGTACAATAAATATACACACTCACACAGCTCAATTTTAATTGCATGTAAATCATTGATACGGAAGCACGTTATTGTTTAGTAAAGTATACGTTCATAAGATCAATTTTTTGCGAGATTGCTCGGAACAAGGAAACACTTTTGTCTGTTGAGAAAGGAGAGACTTGATAGAGAAAAATACCAACAGCTCATCACAACCGCCGTCATTGTTGCAAAAATAACCAGAGGTGTGTGTGATTTGAGTTTTTTAACTTTATAATATTAGAATACCTGATCATACGGGTTTTTCGATGAAAATTTAGCAAGTGTTAAACACTAAAATAAAATTTGAGTGAATACACAGTGAAACCGCCAGAATATTTATAAACTGTATGTTAAACAATATGCGCATTTGAACATACTAACAAAACACATCAAAAAATTTTTTATCACAATTATTATTTAAACAAACACTTTTAATCAGAAAATACATTTGTTGCTTTTTATCTTCGCAATTCAGTCTTGAATAGATTTTCTTAACTCAGTCACTCGAATCTTCTCCCGACGGCGGTGGTCCTGGAGGCTTTGGCAACTTTGCACGCGTTGCCGGGTCCACAGTATCCATAATTTTATCGATTGCCTTTTTCTTCTCCTAAATTCAGGATGTTTAATTTTTCTCATTGTTTATAGTTTTAATCAAATAAAATGAATCATAAATCCGATACCAACGTTTGGACTAATTTCAAACGCTTTTTTCAAATAATTGTTTTTAATAGTAATAAAACCGCGAATTCAAACATTTATAAAAATTTTTCGCTTCGCACTGTATAATTTAGAATAACCCTATTACAAAAAGATTAAGTTTGGCTAACCGGCATTGAAAGGTCCTTGTTGTTGTGCACATCCTTGAGTTGTTGGATGACATCGGATGACAACACATCAGCGAAACCAGGAGGCTGAAAATGTTTGTCAATTTATCCAAGATATCTTCTTTAGGAATTTTCTTCTAGGCTAAAATAGGACACTTTTTTCAAACACTCACCACTCCGTCGCCAGGTGGCGGGCCCTGTGGCCGAGCGTTCACGAGAATGGCGAAGAGCAATACAATCACGATGCACTTGTACATTTTTCTTTAATATTATCTAAAATGGGAATATTTTAAATCCAGAAAATTCTCATTAATCAAATACGAAATGAAATCATGAAGGAAATTTCATGATTCAAATCGCGTCCAGTTAAAATCGCTACGCATAGGCTCCCACTGAGTGTAGGTAAAAATCCCCCCCGTAAAAATCCCCCGCGGCCATTTTTGGCATAACTTTTTACTGGAACCTTCTAGAAGGATGAGTAATAGCTTAAATTAAAGCTAAGACTCTGGGCTACAAATCGGTATATTACTTGCCACATCTCGATTCAAGATTCTCGAGATTTAATTATTTTTGTCTCAAAATTTCAACTTTTTTTTGCAAATTCGAGAATTTGAGACAAAAATAATTAAATCTCGAGAATCTTGAATCGAGATGTGGAAAGTAATATACCGATTTGTAGCCCAGAGTCTTAGCTTTGATTTAAGCTATTACTCATCCTTCTAGAATGTTCCAGTAAAAAGTTATGCCAAAAAATGGCCGCGGGGGGGATTTTTACCGGGGGGATTTTTACCGGTTCCCTAGGCTCCCACTGGGTTTCAGCCCGAGGTTGTATGAGCCTTGAAAAATTAAACAGGGAACCAAAATTCAGTCCCCAACATGCACGGATTTTAACCAGGGCCAGCCCAATTTGTATGTCGAGATCATACATTTTTCTAAATTGGCGCAAGAATATAAAAATCGGCCCCAAGCGAAAATTTCCAGTGCCAAAGTTTTGCGGTATCAGTTAGGACTAAGATTCACTTTGGACTACAAAGTGTATCTTCAAAGTACTTTGCACTCGGCATTCTTAGGGGTGCTTAAAAATTTCGGATTACAGCAAAACAGCCCCAATCCGCAACGCCAGAATTGCCGCAATCCTCTGGTTTGGACTAAATTCACTTCGGACTACAACATATTTTACCGATGTATGCGTCGCAGAAATAATGGTTTATGAAAAACTGAAACACGGTACTATGTTTGGGAGGGATTGTGGATGGAAATGTTTGGCCAGGGCAAATTGGCCGGGATAAACTAGAAAAAACCGCTCGGGATAAAAGCCTAAAGTTAGACATTTATGCGAAACATGAATAAGAAAGTGATAAGAAAACTGTTCACTAAAACTTTATATATTCGAGAGTTCATGCGTCAAAATGTTTGTTCGCGCATCTGCCTTAGAGACAACTGTCACCTCAAATGGCCGAAAATCTCTGATCCAACTTTCCAGTGTGGAGCTTAACCGTGCATGAAAATAAAAAATATGACCAGTTGAGGGGTGAATCATCCTCTCACAAACCAAATTTTAGTCTAAAATGCTTTGAAAGATCTCGACCAAATGATCGGGATCTTTGCAAAAAGTCCGTAAGTTTACTTTTGAGAGCAGCTGAACAGAAGAAAATGGAAAACTAGGAAGAACTCGGTTCTAAGTTCTAAGCAAGGCCTAGTGTTTCGCACTAATGTCCAAATTGATAAAAGCCTAAAGTTAGACATTTATGCGAAACATGAATAAGAAAGTGATAAGAAAACTGTTCACTAAACACAGGTTGAATAAAGCGGCCTTTTTCACTGTAAAGTTGACGTTTTTTCGAAAATGGTAGCTTTATAAATTTTTATAAGAAATTGGATATTTGGGCATTTGGCTGTGGGGTTTGAATGTCGCCTAATGCAGAAAGCGCTTATAGTTTTGTGACATATCCTGCAGGGTACTTTTAGCACCATACAGAGTCTACAAATTTTTGGCCATGGTAGGTATATTGTGTAAAAATTAAAGATAATCCAAAGTGAGAAATAGAAGTATGAAGAAGTTTAAAGAAAACTGTTCACTAAAGCTTTATATAATCAAGAGTTCATGCGTCTAAAGAAATGTTTGCGCATCTGCCTTAGAGGCAACTGTCACCATCAAATGGCAAAAAATTTCGGACCGTCGAAATGCTTTCAAAGATTCCGATCAAACGATCGAGATCTTTGCGAAAATTTTCGAAAATTTACCCTTTTTGCGAATAATAACAGGTGAACAACGGAAAATGAGACCATAGAGAGAATTTTGCATTAAATCCTGGACTAAATCTTAGTGATAGTCATATGATTCATTCAATGATTCATCCGATCGTAGACAGTTGAATAATAAGTACTTAAATGACTTTGTAATTTGAATTGTATACCCCAGGCATCTTGAGCTTTGGAGTTTTTGTAATGCAATACGTTACTTAGCGTTTTCGACAGACAGAGATCTGCGAACTAGGGTAGAGTAACATCATTCACGTTTCAATGTCACTTACACCCACCACCAAAATTTCCTAATAAATACTCTTCGAGCGGCCTTCAGGCAGTTGAAAAAGAAAATGCGTGTGAATATTTTTTATTATTCCAATTTTTTATCAGTAATGGAAAATAATTCAGAAGAACTAGCCAGGAAACATTTTGTATTGCGTACAAATACCGTAATACCTGTAATTGCTCCCCCCCTAAAATTACAATCACCCCCCTATGGTTTTTTGTAAAAAATTTTCTAAAATAATTTTTTGCAAAAAAACCATAGGGGGGACCCTATGGTATGAAAAAATCATTTTTCTGAAAAATCTCAAAAATCAATAGGTCCCCCTATGGTTTTTTATGAAAAAAATTATTTTTAGAAAGTTTTTGCAAAAAAACCATAGGGGGACCCTATGGTACGAAAAATCATTTTTCTGAAAAACTGTCAAAAAATCAATAGGGTCCTCCCTTTGGTTTTTTATCCAAAAATTATTTTTAGAAAATTTTTGCAAAAAACCATAGGGGGGACCCTATGGTATGAAAATCATTTTTCTGAAAAATCTGTCAAAAAATCAATAGGGTCTCCCCTATGGTTTTTTATCCAAAAAATTATTTTTAGAAAGATTTTTGCAAAAAAACCATAGAGGGGACCCTATGGTATGAAAAATACATTTTTCTGAAAATCTGTCAATAAAATCAATAGGGTATCCCCTATGGATTTTTATGCATAAAATTATTTTTAGAAAATTTTTGCAAAATAACCATAGGGGGACCCTATGGTATGAAAAATACATTTTTCTGAAATATCTGTCAAAAATCAATAGGGTCCTCCCTATGGTTTTTTATCCAAAAAATTATTTTTAGAAAGTTTTGCAAAAAAACCATAGGGGGGGACCCCCATGGTATGAAAAATCATTTTTCTGAAAAACTCAAAAATCAATAGGGTCCTCCCTATGGTTTTTTATCCAAAAATTTATTTTTAGGAGGTTTTTGCAAAAAAACCATAGGGGGGGGACCCTATGGTATGAAAAATCATTTTTCTGAAAAACTGTCAAAAAATCAATAGGGTCCTCCCTATGGTTTTTTATCCAAAAAAATTTTTTTTAGAAAGTTTTTGCAAAAAAACCATAGGGGGGGCCCTATGGTATGAAAAATCATTTTCTGAAAAAACTGTCAAAAAATCAATAGGGTCCTCCCTATGGTTTTTTATCCAAAAAATTATTTTTAGAAAGTTTTTGCAAAAAACCATAGGGGGACCCTATGGTATGAAAATCATTTTTCTGAAAAAACTGTCAAAAAATCAATAGGGTCCTCCCTATGGTTTTTTATCCAAAAAATTATTTTTAGAAAGTTTTGCAAAAAAACCATAGGGGGGGACCCTATGGTATGAAAAATCATTTTTCTGAAAAAACTCAAAAAATCAATGGGGTTTCCTCCCTATGGTTTTTTGTCCAAAAAATTATTTTTAGAAATTTTTTGCAAAAAACCATAGGGGGACCTATGGTATGAAAAATCATTTTTCTGAAAAACTGTCAAAAAATCAATAGGGTCCTCGTATGTGTTTTTATCCAAAAAATTATTTTTAGAAAGTTTTGCAAAAAAACCATAGGGGGGACCCTATGGTATGAAAAATCATTTTTCTGAAAAAACTCAAAAAATCAATAGGGTCCTCCCTATGGTTTTTTATCCAAAAAATTATTTTTAGAAAGTTTTGCAAAAAAACCATAGGGGGATCTTATGATATGAAAAATCATTTTTCTGAAAAATTGTCAAAAAATCAATAGGGTCCCCCCTATGGTTTTTATCCAAAAAATTATTTTTAGAAAGTTTTTGCAAAAAAACCATAGGGGGGGACCTAGGGTACGAAAAATCATTTTTCTGAAAAATCTCAAAAAATCAATAGGGTCCTCCTATGAGTTTTTATCCAAAAAATTATTTTTAGAAAATTTTTTTCGAAAAAACCATAGGGGGACCCTATGGTTTGAAAAATCATTTTTCTGAAAAATTGTCAAAAAATCAATAGGGTCCCCCCCTATGGTTTTTTAGCGAAAATTTTTCAGAAAAATTTTTCGCCAAAATTCCATAGGGGGACCCTATGGTTTGAAAAATCATTTTTCTGAAAAATTGTCAAAAAATCAATAGGGTCTCCCCCCTATGGTTTTTATCCAAAAAATTATTTTAGAAAGTTTTTGAAAAAAAACCATAGGGGGACCCTATGGTATGAAAAATCATTTTTCTGAAAAAACTGTCAAAAAATCAATAGGGTCCTCCCTATGGTTTTTTATGAAAAAAATTATTTTTAGAAAGTTTTTGCAAAAAAACCATAGGGGGGACCCTATGGTATGAAAAATCATTTTTCTGAAAAAACTGTCAAAAAATCAATAGGGTCCTCCCTATGGTTTTTTATCCAAAAAATTATTTTTAGAAAGTTTTTGCAAAAAAACCATAGGGGGGACCCTATTGTTTTTTCTCGACAGGTTCTCCTTTGGAATGTAATGAGATTGTGTACACGGTAAATATCTATGAGTATGTGGAACATCAATCACATGTAAAAGATTTGCTCTAAGACTTGTTCCGCAAACAAGTATTGAAAAAGAGTTTGTGGTCTGTGTTTTTATGTTGAAAACAGAAATATTTTTTCATCTCAGACCTATCAAGAGGTTTTAATTTTCGCAGTGACCTCCTTATAGCAACGTGAGTTTCAAACACATTCGAATGAGCGAAAGAAAAGACGGTAAGAGAATCTGAAGTCAGTTTTTTGATATCATGCCAAAAAAATGTCATCTTTTTGACTAAAAATGTGCATAGATTGCCACTAAATGGCTAAAAACGGCCATTTTAAGACCCAAAACGACCCATACACTTTACACCTAAGTGAACCGAATTCCAAGACACCTAGACAACTCCCACCCCGTAGTAGAGAACAGTGTAAGCGTGCAAAAGTGACCACGAAATAGTTTGTATCTCTAACCGTCTGCTGTTCCTCAGATCTATTCTCCTGCACCTCACAACTTTTAATAAGAATCTGGTGGAAAAGGTGGGAGTTTGTCTCGGTGGGAATTGTCGCGGTGGGAGTTGTCGGGTGGGAGTTGTCTTGGTGCCGAGTTCCAATACCGCAAAAAAGCAGGTAGAAACCAAATGACTGCTGCGGGGTGAGGTCATTAGTTATGATGATTAATCGTAGCCCCCAAGGGACTGGCAAAAACACTTCTCTCAATGTATCGTAATGTAAATGTTTACATGTAGTTAAAATATATCCGTCGTGTGGGATGTCTTTGAAATACAAAGGCATTTGAAATTGTCTCTATAGTCATTAAAGCATTTTGATGTATGATGTAAAAATTAGGCAAAATTAGCTCAGTTTAACTCTTTCCGATCAGTGACCCACGCAAAAAATTCACTGCGCTCTGCCTGTTTTACGCCTCTTTTCAACCATAATTTTTTGGAATTACTCTATCTTTCTGAAAAATATTTGCATTATCTAAATGGGCTCACCACATTTTAGTAGCCAAAATATACGCGGATTTTGCTACTCGTGTATTAAAAAACGTGTGTTGTGATTTGTGTTTTTGGATTTTTAACCCATTATTGCCCGACCGTGGAATTTTGCTGATTTTTGGTATACAGAGCCCATTTGGGCCCCTGATAACCGGAAAAATATTGTTTTTTTTAATTCGACCAAAAAATGGCGATTTTCACGGGTTCGAAAATTTGGCGCGAATTCAAATTTTGGCCAAAAAATCAGGTCCTGCACGGAATTTGACAAGCTTATTGGATTCCGCGTAGCCGATTTACTCGGCAAATTTTTTTTAATTTCCGCAAAAGGTGCCAAATTTCGAAAGTTACGAAGGTTTTTAGAAATTGCAAAATTTACGCTGACCCCCCAAAATTCGTCAATTTTCCTCGATTTTCGGGGGTGTGTCTCGAAAATGGCCATTTTTAAGGGCAAAATCGTAGATAAAGTGGGTAAACAAATTACATATCCTGATTCAGGACAAAAAGTTGGCTATATAAGAGCAGATTTGAGCAAGGAGGCCAAAAAATTGGACAAAAATTACTTCAAAGTTTGCGTATCCTTTCGGATACACTGGGAAGTGAAGGGCTAATACAATTGATAAGACAATAAATATATTATGGAGACTGCGTTCTCACGGTTTTATGAAAATTTGGTACGATTTGATAGCTTTTAAATTGATTTAAGATTTAACTATTTTTTCCAGAAACACGTGAATTTGGAAGCGAATTCAAACGTTTCTAGCAGATTTCACGTTTACAGCAGATTTGATTCTCACATTTAGACTGACATCCTTGATCACACGAAGGGTTTTCGATGTAAATTCTAGCAAGTCTAACGAGAGCTGTTCTTATAAAACTATTTTGGAATAAAATACGAAAAAAATGAATTCCATTGTAGTGTTTTTATTCCGACTATAAAAAGGTAAAGTTTGGCTGACCTTCTTAGAGAGGTCTTTATTCTTGTTCATCCTTGAGTTGTTGAACGGCATCAGCGACAATCAACACATGGAGGCTGAAAAAAATTGAGGCGCTTAGTTTAATGCTTCTGTTTTCAATTTTGCGTCAGCGAAACCTGGAGGCTGAAATAATTTGCAAACTTACCCGAGATATCTTCTCTAGACTAAAGATCAGGTAGAAACGTTGCGCCGAAGGCATGACGCTCTCTCCTGTTTACCAAATTAAAGATCAAGATCAAAAGGCCAATTCAAGCTGCAAATCCAACGAATTGCTTGTTTGTTCAATTGCTCCAACCGAATGATTGATTGTAGGTTGATTGATGATTCATAGACTTACCACCTGGATTATACCATAGAATGCAGGTTGGTTCAAGATTCTCTCTAGTTTGTCAATTTCTTTTGTTTAGCTGCCGCAGTTATTCGCGACAAAGGTAATTTTTGGGTTCGTTTCAAAGATCGAGAACGTTTTGTTTTAACATTTTAGACTCGATATTTGTCTCCTGACAGGTGGACTCACCTCAAGTGATCATATTATTTGTTTTTTTGCTAGTTTGAGCTCCTCATTGGGAAGTCAACTTCGGCATTTGGGGTGACAGAAGCCTCTGAAGCAGATGTGCAAACAACTTTTTCTACGCATGAACTTTCCTATATAAAGTTTCAGTGAACAGTTTTCTTATCGCATTCTTCTTCACATTTCTTACTTTAGACTAACTTTGGTTTTAATCAATTGTGTTACCTTGTCCAAAAATTATACTCTATTCAGCCTCTGTGTGGGGCTAAAAGTGGGGCGCGGACATTTCTTCCCCCGGACAATTCGTCCCCGGGGACAGTTCGTCCCCGGGACAATTCGTCCCCCGAATTATAACTGTTTCGGGGGACGAATTGTCCGGGGGAAGAAATGTCGCATACCCGCTAAAAGTACCTCATAAGATAAGTTATATAGAAAAAATAGGGCGCTATCAGCATATGGCTACGTTCAAACCGCGCTGGCAAATGCATTTTTGCAACGCGTATATGGAAAACTTACGGTTTAGACCATCTCCTTGAATATCATCAATATTTCTCTATCGTTCACTGCGCAATTTGTCGAACCAACTAATCAGTTTTCAGAAATATCTACCTCAATATCAATGATAAAGCTTTAGTGAACATGCGTCATACTTTGCACTTGAGACTAACTTATTTTAGGCTTTATTCAAATTACTTACTTTTTCCAAAAATTTGGCGAATATATACTAGGGCTGTGCAATGCTAACCTTTCCTAACCTTTGCTAACCCATGAAAAGGGAGGTTAGCATGCTAACCCAGAAGGTTAGCATGCTAACCCATATTGTTTGTGCAATAACCAGAAAAGAAGAGGAGACACAAGAGACGTGAGACAAAGAGAGCGTTTTATTGGGGCGCCGCACACTAGCTCTTTATTGGCCGCATTCTGAGTTAGGTGCCAGAGAAAGAGAGACACGATTAGATAGTGGGAAATAACCGACTTTCCTCTGAATTAAACCGGCTTGGGTTAGCATGCTAACCTTCTGGGTTAGCATGCTAACCTCCCTTCTATTTCAAAGGTTAGGATTGGGCTTAGCATTGGGGCGGTTAGCAAAGGTTAGGAAAGGTTAGCATTGCACAGCCCTAATATATACTCATTAGATTTGAATAACGACATTTGTTTGTGATTTCATTTCGTATTTGATTACGATTTTTGGTTAATTTACGATTGTTTTATTGGGTAAAAGCCAACTGGGGGGTTCCAACTGGGGGGGTTACGATATCTCGAGATTCAGCCGTTGGTGTGAGCCTTAGGCATGCTTCCTACCTTAGTTAGACCCTAAGGGTCAAAATGAGTCAAAAATCTGATCCTAAGGGTCGTTTCCCTGCAAAATCCCTTGGCATTGGCGTTGTGCCCAAATAGCCTTAGGCTGCTGTTTAGGCTTAGGCTTACTTTAGGCTTAGGCTTAGGCTTAGGGGACTTAGGTTAGGCTTGCGGCTTAGGCTGAATCTCGAGATATCGCATACCCCCCTAGTTGGTACCCCCCAGTTGGTATATACCCGTTTTATTTACGAATTTTGGAATTAAAATAAGCCCATTTTAGATAAAGGGAAATGTAAAAAGTGAAAATCGGAAGAATTGTCTCATACTAACGTGGATTAAAAAAATTTTTGACAGATTTTGAAAAACAGAATAATGTCCCCCATTTGTTATTCGTAGATAAAATATGCTCATTTCAGATAATGAACATGAACAAGTGCTTCTTGATGGTCTTGCTTTTCGCAATTGGTTTTATCGCTTTGATGTCATCTGAAGAAATTGTAGTTTAGGATGGAAAATCGGTCAGCCTAAATAAATCTCTTTGTAATTTGAGTAAAAAATTAAACGAACTAGCCGACAAAAATGAAATTGCAAAAAATTGAAAAAAACATAAATAATGATTATTAAATAATTTTAAAAAGCGGTGAAAAATAGACAAAAAAGTTGAGATAAAGAGTGAGGTATCAGATTTATGACTTATTTTGATTAATTATGTTTGAATAAAATGATAATAAACAACTCCAATTTAGGTGAAAGGAACTAGCCTGCTTGGCGAAATGATGGACCAGTAAAGTGGAAGAAAGAGTGAAGAAAAAAAGATGATAAATTCTGTTGCTGTTCTATAACGATACAATAATCATATAACCATATAACTGTAACCAAATTATGGTACCATATAACTATTAGTAAAAGGGAGTAGTTAAATTGTATATGGCATATAATGGGATAAACATAAATATTTTCTACTGAATCGATGTTTTAATTTTGTTGCAGATTCGGGAGAATCAGCTTAATTTAAAGCTCCGTTTTTGTTCATACTTCGCGATCAATTAAATTCTCTCATTTCTGAATGATGTTTGAAGATAGTAGCGGTCCTAGCTACAGTATACCGGAATTTAAGAATTATTAAATTAAATTTCCAATAGCAACGTTATATTACAAACTAGAAAAAACGCCGCCGCTATCGCGGCGTCCAGCGCCGATGTATATCTTTCGTGGTGGGCACAAAAGTGCCATTTTCGACCATTCCGACCTCCGTTTCGACCTGTTCGACCTATGTTCGTCCTCGAAAATTTTGTCGAATTCGTGTTCCCCAACCCCGAAAACCCCTTAGCAGATATTATCCACCGAAAAATGACGCAAAACACCATTTTCGACCATGTCGAACATTTTTCGACCCCTAGGGTATACCTGGGGTAAAAATAAATGTCGGAATCGTGTTCCACGACCTCGAAAACCCTATATGTCATACATTGCACGCCGAAATCGACCAAAAATGCCATTTTCGACCATTCCGACCCCCGTTTCGACCTGTTCGACCTATGTCGACCCAAATCTGAGTCGATTTTTACGGATTTATGGGGGGGTGTTTACTATAAGGGTGACATCATCTGGGTCGAAAACGGCCTAAAATGGGTCTAAACGACAGTCCACAGACGGACAGACAGACACTGGCTTCTCAGTAAAGTAGCATTGTATTATAACTTGGAAATTGCTACTGATTGGGTTGAATTGTTTTATAAATACTAATCATTCTAGTCCAATCTATCGAAATTTAGGGACTACCTGAACAAGTCAAAATGGAACCAAAAAAGAGCCTGAACAACCAAAAAATGTCCCTTTTTGTATTTTTACAATTTTCAAACCATCCTGAGAACTTCTGCTTTTTGGTCCAAAATAATTACTCACTCCTAGCCATAACACCGCTCAATGATACTCGATGGTCATCGTAAGACATGACTTTAAGGCGGTGTTATATGCACTTACAAAGGAATGCATCGATTACAAGGGCGCAATAATGGAAAGTTTAATACCTGCAGAATATAGGATGGAAGCTCTCGCGCATTTTTTGGTGGCAACTGGTAATTTGCAGAATTTTGCCAGGAAGATGCCACTAATTGCGGTCATTTTTTGTACATCCGAATCAGGGCTGGGCGAGCTTTGGATTTTCCGATTCGAGCTTCGAGTTTCGAGCTTCGAGCTGGCAAAAAAATTTCGAGCTTCGAGTTTCGAGCTTCGAGCTGGCAAAAAAATTTCGAGCTTCGAGTTTCGAGCTTCGAGCTGCCAAAAACACCGAGGCTCGCGAGCTTCGAGCTGGAGGAATATTTTTCTAAGGCGATTTTTTCAAATTTTTTTGTCATTTTTTTTCATTTTCTGCCAGTTGTTTGCAAGTTTTTAATGCGCTTATTATGTGTTAAAAATTTGACGAAGTCAGACTTTTTTGGTATTTATCTATTTTTTCGTGTTTTGGTTTATTTTTTCAAATTTACAGCATTCTTAGGGTGCATTGTCGGTAAAATATTGCAAATTTACGTATTCGAAATCAGCGCCGCAGGCGAAAATTGTTCAATTTTTGCCGATTTTATGTAAAAATGTGCACTAATTTTGACATGTTTAGATCATATTTAATACTTATAGTTACCAAAACACAAGAAACAACTTTACTCAAAACCAAAAAACAGCGCCAAATTTTTCAATTTTTGCCGTTTTAATATAAAAATTTGCATTATTTTTAAAAAACATAAAGAAAAATGGTAACGAAATAGCGCCGCAGGCAAAAATTTTGCGTGAAAAAGTTGGATATTCACAAAAAATTTCTAAAAATTTTCTTCGGCCGCGCCTTCTCGGGCACGGCCGACCAAGTGCATTCTTAGGGGTGCCTGGCTCGAAACTCGGTTTTTTTGGCCTCATTTTCGAGCTTCGAGCTGCCAAAAACACCGAGGCTCGCGGGCTTCGAGCCTCGCCCAGCCCTGATCCGAATGTTTAGTCTTAATAAAAACGTAAGAATGTAGAATGGAAATTCTCACGATGCCTCTATCACACCAAAACCATGTGAATTACGCTAGTTTATTTCAATTTAGTTCTGCTCACTCAGACATCAAAGTGCATGTCGCTAATTGAAGCAAGTTTTCTAACAATGCCGTGAGAGTATTATAGATCCTAATGTCAGGTGTCGTAGACCTGCGCTGGCATTTGAAGCCCAAGTGTTATTAATAAAGACCCCAAAAATATTTTTTTAAATTCCGGTTTTAATTAATTAAAATATTTAAAAAAATCGCAAAATATTTAAAAAAAATATTTTTTTAAAGTAGCTATTTTTTGCCTATTCTAGACTTTAATTCTGCTTTTTTAGCCTTCATTGTTACTTCAGACTAAATTAAAAGCTAAAATTCAACAAAATATAACAAATTTTGGAAAAAAAACGGCAAAAAAAATTTTTTTTTTTTGAAAAAATTTCGTAAAAAAAAATTTCGGCAAAATTGTTCGGTAATATTTCTACGCCAAAAAAAAATTTCGCGACAGCCTTCGGCCGCCGCGAATATTTTGCCAAAAAATCACAAAAGTTGCCCAAAAATGCCATCGAGTCCCTCTAAGATATTTACTAAAATATAAGTAAAATTCCCAAAATATGCAAAATATTTTTAAAATAAAATATTTAAAAAATATTTTAGTTAAAAAAAAGTCCAAAATATTTTTTAAATATTTTTTTTATTTTAAAAATATTTTTGGGGTCTTTAGTTATTAAAGACTAGGATTAAAGGAGTCTTTGGAATTAATGTATTTTTAATCGCCATTAGACTCGAAAATTTCGGCTCTGACCATATTTGGCATATATCTAATGTTACTCTCTCTATCCCAACTTTTCCCCTAGATTCCAATACATTTTCCTAAATTTTATTTCGTTGAGATTATGCTATTTAAAATACGCGGTTTGAGACTCATTCGGATTTATCCGTTTGAACGTCTTTTAATCCAGCATCCGAACATTCAGGCTGTCAAAACCGTTACCTGTATTTCGCTGGTGTTTGAAGCCGAAAAGTTTAGTCACATTTAGACCTTTAGCTGTGCTGGTACCGCTATTATGCAGATTAGTACTAGAATCGGATCAACAATTACCATCGTATGGGAGGCTTGGCATGCCCTTATAAGCAACTTTGCTCTTGGCACCCACGCGAGATGCCTTGCTGCGAAAGATCTCGATATCCCAAAAACCCGATTCAAATTGTCGCGCAAAAACTGACAATGTGGCAGCTTGTGCGCTTCAATAATGCCACATACTTTTCAGCATCGGCCCATAAACGTACGCTTATAATTGGGCTATTCTTAACACACATTTACAAATTCTTGAGGAGACGTTTTGAAAACGTAAGAATATAGGAAACTCTCACGCACTTTTGGGGTTTGCACTTTTAAGTTATTTTGAGAAAGAAGAAACAAATACGATCATGATTTCCGTTTAAAATTTGAACTTTAAATGTATCTTTCACACGAAATTTCAATTCGAAACAATATTTCTAACAATGCCGTGAGAGTACTATAACTGTTAATGTCAGGCATTGTACACCTTGTCTGGCGTTAGAAGAAAAAATAAGCTGATATATATATAGCTGGTATATAAATAAGCCTAAGCCGATATGTATTTCTAAATTGGACTAAAGTGTTACTAAAGATTTGGATTAAAGGAGATTTGGCTCGGCTTGTACGATAGCCTCTGGTTGCTGACCTTGGACTCAATGTATTTAATCGCCATTAGACTCGAAAGTTTCAACCCTGACCATATTTGGCATATGGACAAATTGATATAGGATCTATATGTTAAAGGATAGATCTGAGCTGGAATTGAAGTTGTAAAACGATGACAAATGCAAAAGTCATAGACATTTTGGATTGATTTTCTCACTATATATCCCTAGGACCGTCTCAGACAATACAGACACACAGTCAATTCCGCTACCCGATGCGCTTAAACAACTCCGAATATTGCGCAGCCAACACAAAATCTTCCTGCTGCCACGACCTCAAGCAATGTTACGGGTTGGAATATCCTTACTATTGCCAAGACGCAGAGCTCTTTACTACCTTGGCTGCCATAATCGAAATACCTGTCGATATTCTCGACTTAGTTCTCTCGGCTACGATTATTTTCGTTTCTATCAAAGGTAAAATCAATGGAACCTTCAAGTGGTGCGTCATGAACATTGCCGTCTTTCATTTGTTTTATCCCATTTTCGGCAGACTTATCAATAAGGAAATCTTAATGCCAACGTACCTGTCCTGGGGCTGGAGTACACTTGCCACCGATCTCGTTGTGAACGGCGTATTGGGTAAGGATTTTTATATGAAAAATAAACGAATTTCAATGGGTAAACGGAAAACTTTTTGCCTAAATTTTTTTTTCTCGGGAACTTTTCCTGAAAAATAGGTCCTGGTAGGGAAAAATGTCACGGTATTCCCTGGAGGATTCTAGACTGTATCACTTTAACTCAGATTTTAGTTATCGGCGTTCAAGGCGTGACGACCTCCATCGCTGGCTCACTTCCTTTGGCTGTGAACCGCTTCTTGCTCACGCATCAATCTCGATTCTACAATGTGTTTTTCGAGACAGGAATCCGCTGCTTTTGGTCTCTCTTGTGCTATGACATCGCGACATTCGGAATATTTTACCTTCTAAACATGCTCGTCCTCCTGAGTAACGGAAAAGTTATAAGCTTCCCCGCATCAGTGTATTACCTGACGACAATTTCGATGGTGACAGTTACAAACACCGTCGGACTCATTCTCATGCTTTTTGTTCTCTATCACATTCATTCATCTGTGAAGGTATGATTTTGAGGGAAACCGAACAGGTATGATTTTGAAAGACTTGAAGGAAACCGAACACCGCTTGATCCACACACAGAGAGACACGCACACACATACATACACACATACGCATACATACACACACTCACACACACACACATACACACACACGCACACACACACATACACGCACACACACACACACAGACTCTCTATCACATTCATTCGTCTGTGAAGGTATGCTTGTGCTTGCGCACTATTTGAATAAAAATTTGCACTCTTGAATTAAGACTAGACCAGTTATAGCCTTATTTTTAAGCTGTGCATGCAACTGGACCAAAAGCAAATGCTGCAAGAGCGAAAGCGCGTCGCTTACGTCATTATCGCTCAGTCCGTTATAAATTTTCTGCTCTGTGCCTGGAGGCTAAAGTCGTTCTATAACGTTTATTTACTGCTAGCAGGCTGGCCGACCTATGCCTGTTACAGCCCATTCCTGAACTTTGTCAGCTATTTCACATATGCGGCTCAAGAAGTTCTCGTATGTTCGGATTCACTGATCTACATATTCTTCCTGACTGCCTACAGAGAAGAGTTGCGCAGGCTTTTCTCAGAAGTTCCGTTTCTCCGAAGTTGCAGATTTCTCAGAAGAAACGTGATTCACGTGGTCACTGTGTCAAATGTATAGCCGTGAACTATCACCGTTATGACCAATTAGTAATCAATAGTATTGTCGAAAATCGAATACCTGCACGTAATTTTGTTGGAATAAATCTTTGGTATTGATGTTTTGCAGTGAAAAGTATACCGTTATATCGAGAAAAGTAGACTCATATGTTAGAAAATCGGAAAGTTCACTAAATCAAATTTTGATTTGATTAGTCATGCAAATTAGGAAACAATTACCTTAGTTTAACTCTTTCCGACCAGTGAACCAGCAGAAAATGAGCCATTAAATTCTGCAGAAATAATTTTTATTTCTCAGTTTAACCAAGATTTCTTCTAGGCCTAGGCTTCAATGTACCTTCTTTAGGCTAAAATAAGCCACTTTCTTTAAACACTAACCACTCCCTCTTCTTGGTGTTTTTCTTTCTTGTTTTTTTCTTTCTTGGTGTTTGTTTTTTACGTTTCAATGTTCCCTTTTTAGGCTAAAATAAGACACTTTCTTTAAAGACGTAAATAACTATTTGAAAACACCCTCCTACGGGGGTGTGTATAGCTCATTTTGTAGTTCTCGGAAAGTTAGTATACGAATCCGCAAAAATTTGGAACCGGCGATCTCAAAAAGTGGCCTTTTTTTGCCAAAAAGGAGCAAAAATGCATGTCTTTGACGGTACAAAGGAAAGTTTTTTGTTCGCCTGTGGCCGATCATTCAACAATAATTTTTATCTTCACAGAGGTTTCTTATGGTTGGGTAACTAACTATTTGAAAACATCGGTGCGTTCTCAGAATACTTTAACTAATTCAAAAATATATTATTGAATTTCGGTTAATATTTTCATTAACTGTTTAGGGCATAGGCTAGTCGGATAGATTACTCATACTGCGTTCCACAACTGGGTCCCAGCGTAGTGTAAGAAAAAAAAGTTTAAAAAATGTAAAAAGTTTCCAATACCTGAAATGTCTCTGCACGAAAATAAATGGTATCAGAACATTAGGTTTTTTAAAAATTTCTTTAGTTGAAGTGAGTTCTTTTACTTTAATGTGCATGCTACTTTACTAAGAAGCCAGTGTCCGTCCGTCTGTGGTCCACTCACGTTTAGGCCTTTTTAGGCCGTTTTCGACCCAGATTTTGTCACCTTTATTGTAAACACCCCCCATAAATCCGTAAAAATCGACTCAGAATTGTGGCGGGTGGTCCCGCCACGAAAATTTTGGGGGTTTTTGTGTAAAAATGGCCATAACTCATCGAAAATGGCAATCTTTGAGGCGGCGCTAGGCGCAGCCTAGCGATACGGCGGCCCTTTTTCTAGTACAGTCCAATTGGGATCTCTATGAAGAAACTTAAATCTTTGTGGAATTATTTTTACATCAGAATTTCATTATCAGAGATTATAGGCAAGACAATTAATTGAAGAAGAACTCTCAGTTTGTTATTGAAATTATTTTCAATTTGCTTGTTTATTCAAGTGTCTATGAACGGATGTCTAGGTTAAGCACTAGACTTAGTTTAGCACTTAGCGCGTGTCTACGCACGAACGAATGATTGAATGTAGGTTAGTGCAAGCTGTCTATTTTCCACTTTATTTCGTGACGCTTTCTGATGAGACAGATGTGCAAACAACTCTTTCGATGCATGAGCTCTCCTATATTACTCTCCTAACTTCAGTAAACAGATTTCTTCATATTTCTTACTTAAAATTAACTTAGGTTTTAATCAATTTTGTTACCTTATCCAAAAATTATACTCAGTAGACTCTGTATGGGCTAAAGGTCCGTATGGCTTATCCTACCCCGTAGGATAAGTCATATCGAAAAATAGGGCGCTTTATCACAACCCATTGAAGGTCTCGTTATTTATCATCAATATTTCTCTATCGTTCTTTTTCGACCGAAACTGCGCAATTTTTCGAGCCTACTAGTCATTTTTCGGGATCACTTTGATAAATGCCGCGCTCGGAAATGGCCTAAGTTTGGTATCAATCGACTCCCCTAGTGTTCCTAATACCGAAAAAAATAGTCCCAGATTGCGGAGATGCTTCTAGAACATTCTAGAACACTACCTCATTTTCTGAGGTTTTTCATTTTTTATACCTCAATTTTTGAAGCACACATCATGCGTAATACCTCATATTATGAGGCATATCATGTGTAAGCCTAAGCCTGCACTAAAGCCTAAGCCCCAAGCCTAAGTTTAAGTCTAGCTTATGCCTAAGGACTAAGCTTAAGACTAATGTAAGGGTTGTTTAGAATAATTAGCCTAATGTAAGAGTTGTTCGGGAGCTTAAGGCTAAGACTAAGTTTGCTTGGACCCAGGTTGTTCGGGGCCCCAAGCCTAAATCCTTGTTTGGCGCCTTCTAAGGGTTGTTTTGCGCCTTATAAGGGTTGTAGCCGCGGGATATGCCTCAGAATATGAGGTACTAATAATTAATAATAGCCTTATAATATGAGGTAAACTATATGCCTTGTAAAATAAACACATGATATGCCTCAGAATATGAGGTATTACGCATGGTGTGTGCCTCAAAAATTGAGGTACAAATAATGAAAAACCTCAGAAAATGAGGTAGTGTTCTAGAATGTTCTAGAAGCATCTCCGCAATCTGGGACTATTTTTTTCGCTATTAGGAAGTCGATTGGTACCAAAGGAGTCGATTGTTACTAAACTTAGGCCATTTCCGAGCGCGGCATTTATCAAAGTGTGGCCCATTTTTCTAAGGAAACGAATAGAAAGACTGACTCATATCTATTGGAAAACAACTCTGTAAGTAGAATGATTCAATTATTCTATAAGCTTCTTTTGAAAAATGAGTCATGAAGATTGCGCAGTTTCTGTCAAAAGGGAACGATAGAGAAATACCGATGATAATGCTTTAGTGAACGGTTTTCTTTGTACTTCGAACTTCAGACTTACTTTAGACTTTATTCAACCTACTTACCTCCTTTGGATGTGATGATTTAAAAATTTAGACTCAAATTTTGTCCTGTGACAGGTGGACTTACCTCAATAGACATATCGCTTGTTTTCATGCACGTTTGAGCTCCTCATTGGGAAGTCAACTTCGGGATTTGGGGTGACAGTAGCTGATAAGACAGATGTGCAAATAACTCTTTATCCGCATGAACTCTTGATTATATAAAGCTTTAGCGAACAGTCTCCTTCATAATTCCCACGTCAGACCAACTTTAGACTTTATTCAATTTTGTTACCTTGGCCAAAATTGTTGTGATTTCGTAAATTTTTCTAATTTTACTCCGTATTCTATCGTTGACAATTTTATGGTTCATATCTGAAAAGTAAGGGATGACTTGTTCTACGCCAGGCACACGAAGGATGTAAACAAGTCACAAAAAGGGCGGCAATTTGAATGGGTTTTCGGGGTCTTGGCTGATTTGGGTGTAATTCGCTGGTTTCGGCTTTATAGATACTGTTTTGGAGTGTAGAGTGATGGTTTTAGAGTATTTTAGACAAGTATAGACTGTTTGTAGACAAACTTGGACTGATTTAGCCCGAAAACCCCATTCAAATTGCCGCCCTTTTTGTGACTTGTTTACATCCTTCGCGTGGCTGGCGTAGAACAAGTCATCCCCTTACTTTTCAGATATGAACCATATTTGGAGTTTAAATATATCCGTTTTAGATAACATTAAAGGAAAATGAAAGAACAGTCTTCTTCATACTTCGCACTTCAGACTAACTTTAGACTTTATTCCATTGTGTTACCTTGGCAAGGAATTGTTGTGATTTCATAAATTTTTCTAATTTTACTCCGTATTTGATCGTTGGTAATTATGTTTGGACTTAAAATATTCCCATTTTAGATAACATTAAAGGAAAATGAACAAGTGTTTCTTGATTGTCTTGATTTTCGCAATTGTTTGCATTGCTTTGATGTCATCTTTTGACATTCGACAACTCTTGGGTTTGACCGCGAACAAATTGAACACCAAGAGTGGGAACCACACCCCGCAGGTGAGCCAAATTTATTCTCTTTATAATCGCAGTAAAAATATTGGATGATCCACCAAAAATTTTCACTCTCTCTAAACAATTTTAACATACATTTCATTGTTTTCTCTAATAGTCAGCAAAAAATGCTGGACTTTAATTCTTTAAAACAAATACTCTTCCAAAACCAAATGTCTTGTCACGAAATGATGAAAATAATAGAAATAATAATAAAATAATAATAAAAATTAGGGATCGGCGCACTCTCTCGTCGCATTTTTGGCGAATATCGGCAATTTTTCAAATTTTTTTAAAGGAAGTTGGAAAATCTAAAGAAACGTTAACCTAGATAATTTAGTTGTCTAAAAAGGAGCAAAAAATCCCGATGACGTCACTTTGTAAACAACAGAGAAAAATCAATTCTCCCAACATACACTTTTTGGTTAGAGAAAAAAATCGAGCTTTTGCTATTCGAGCTTTGGTTAATAACGTTGTTATTTTGTTGCAAACCGAGAATGTCCCAAATCAAAAGTTGTGTAACTTCGGCTGCTCTACTATTCTGCCAAAAAAAAGTTTTCAACTTGATTGGAAAAAACATCTACTTTTTCCAAAAGCTCGGATATTTCGTAACCGAGCTTTAGACCGAGCTTTTGGAAAAAGTAGATGAAGTAGAAAAAGTAGACGTTTCTTTAGATTTTCCAACTTCCTTTAAAAAAATTTGAAAAATTGCCGATATTCGCCAAAAATGCGACGAGAGAGTGCGCCGATCCCTAATAAAAATAATAAAAATGTTGGATGATCTACCAAAATTATATATTATTTTCTCTGTGGTTTTTGAGAGCGGCTAACACGATTCCGGTATTTTTATATAAGGAAACGAGAATTTGAAAAAAAAACGTTGAAAATTAGAGAAAAAGTTGATGTAAAGTCAGAAATATCAGATTTTTTATTTCTTTTGATTCATTTTATCAAAAAAATTTTTAAATGGTTCTTTACGGTTATTGGGGGGGGAAATTTATATAGAGATTTTCATATGACAAATTTTTTAAAAATTAGGCTAGAATGCATAAAATGTTCTAGAATTATCCAAAAAAATATTCTAATTTTTTAGAACCTCTAAAAATTCAAAATTCTTTGGAAAGAACTCAAATTTCAGTTAAAACTAGCTCAGTTAGAAATAAAATTTGAATTCCCGCCAAAATGTTTTGGGATTCTAAATCATTCTAGACCAATTTTTAAAAAATTCTCATATGAAATTCTCGATTTAAGTTTGTTTAAGTTTATTTTATTTGAACTAAATAATAAACAACTCCAATTTAGGTGTGGGGCAGTTCTGAAGTGCATGATGAAGATTTCGGGGAAATTTCGGATTGGTAAAGTAATACAAGGAGACAATACAGTACAAACCATAAATGTTAAATTTGGTTTCTGTTCTATAACGATACTATAACCATTACCGTATTTCCTCTAATTGAACCCCCGGATGATATATTATTTCAATACCCCTTCAGGGACGGGTGTCTAATTCGGGGGGAGGGCTATAATTATAGGGGCGTGGTTCATATTAGAGGAAATACGGTAACTATAACCATATAATGGGACGATAAACATAAATATTTTCACCAGAGTCGATGTTCTATTTTGCTGCAGATTCGGATGAATTAACTCGAAATATCATTTTCTTAAACTTTACTTTTCAAGTTTGCTTATTGTCATACTCGCCTGAGGAGACAAGCGTGCGGGTCTCGAAAACCTGATTTTCCCTGCTTTATTCTAAGTCAGCATACCTCCAGTGGCTTCGTCAATGGAGCCAATGGAATCAGAACCAAGTGATCAAAATTTAAAGTTCTAAAATTTTGCCTAAGTGAGTTAGCACTTAACTCAGAATGCGGCCAATAAAGAGCTAGTGTGCGGCGCCCCAATAAAACGCTCTCTTTGTCTCACGTCTCTTGTGTCTCCTCTTCGTTTCTGGTTATTGCACAAACAATATGGGTTAGCATGCTAACCTCCCTTTTCATGGGTTAGCAAAGGTTAGGAAAGGTTAGCATTGCACAGCCCTAATTAGACCCCAGGAAGCTAATTTTAAGACTTATTTAAAGAGTTATTTATGTGGAATTGGGACAACGTTATGTATCAAAATCCGTTCAAATTGTAAGGGAGCTAATTTTCAAACGGGCTAATTATGTCTGGGAGCTAATTATAGAGGGATTTTATTACAGGGAAGATGATACATATTTATATCAGCCAAGTTATACCGTGCTAATTGGATTACGACGTCAAAAATACACTTACGATACACATAATTTTTATTTCTTGCCTTTGATTCATTCTGATAAGGTCTGATAATTCCCAACTTATTTGTTTATATATACATCATATATACATCGTTAGAAGGCAACGAGCTACTTATAAACACACTCCACCAAGCAATTAACAGAAAAGTGCGTGTGTATTTTAACATTTTTTCCTTTTATAAACAAAAGGTCATATTAATATATACCTCATTATCCTAAAGATGGATATCACTTTTTGCATCAAAATCATGTTTATCACACAAATTTCAGGTACTGAAAATGTATAGGGTGGTTATATTTTTGATTGTTGGCAAGAAATCAATTATTACTAAACAAAAATGTTAAGTTTTGTCCTGTTTTCAAAGTTTACAACAAAGAAGAAACTCAGGCAATTTTTAAAATGTTGCAAATTTTGGACAAAAATGAATGGTAAATTCTCGAATGAATCTTAATGAATGGTAAATCGGTATAATTACTTCCTCTGATTCAAATTTAATTATTTTTCCTTTTCCTTTTTAAAATTCGAGAATTTGAGACAAAAATAATTAAATCTCGAGAATCTTGAATCGAGATGTGGCAAGTAATATACCGATTTGTAGCCCAGAGTCTTAGCTTCCATTTAAGCTATTACTCATCCTTCTAGAAGGTTCCAGTAAAAAATTATGCCAAAAATGGCGAGCGGGGGGTTTACCGGGGGGGGGGTTTACCTAGACTCCCCATAATTCGTGGGTTAGCAAAGGTTAGCATTGCACAGCCCTAGTACCAAGTGATCAAAATTTAAAGTTCTAAAATTTTGCCTAAGTGAGTTACCCCACTGGGTGTATCCTTACCAAAAAATAAGCAGCCGGAAGAGCAAAGTAAATTTTTAATTAAAAAATTTTTAATGTAAACATCCAAAAATTGAAATTCTTGATGCGATACGAAAAAAGATAATCGAAGATTCGATTTTCCCATCATAATATCATACTAGTGACGCGCCACAGCGAAGCTGTGGCAGCGAGGGAGGTATAATCAGCGGTTAACGTTAAAATTACCACGATCTCTGTTATCCCATAGTGACGGCGCCGCGGCCGACGCGGCCGACGCAGCGTCCGAGGGGGCCTCGTAAGGTACACAAATATTCTAAAGCCGGGCGGCGCGGCTACCCGGCGCGCCGCCCTATGGACTTACGTTCACGTCGGGGCCGAGAGAAATCAAAAATACCTCGTGAGAGACCTGGTGAGAATAACACGACCTCGTGATAATTGATCCCGAATCTGACGCCAGATTCGGATTCAGCGCCATCGAAAACCCCCGGGTGCAAAAAATCAGCCCCGTAGGCACATTCCTTCAAAAAATGTCATTTTTTGGCCAAAAAGTGCCTTTTTTTCAAAAATGCGCCAAATCTAAAAGCAAAGTTGTCCAGAATTGCCTCAGAAATCGATTGGGTATATAAAAACCCCACTTGCCATGGCCAAAATCCTTAAAAACACGTTTTTGTGTTTTGGCGCGAATTCAAATATTCAAATTTCAAAAATTTTTGCACACCCCAGGCTAACTTTTCGAGACCTATCGATTGAGCTATCACTTGCCTCTGGCTAACGTCTGGATAGCTCTGGACGTGCTGCCTCAGACGACAGAACGACATCAGCGGCTTAACTGTTGGGCATCCAATTGATGAGACATATGAATGTTGCTGGTTAACTCTGCTTGGACTCCGTGAAGAGTTATGTCCGAGGAAAAAGTAGACATATGTATCAAAGTTTGTTTAATACGTGACATATTTTTGTAATGGCAATAAGTTTCATTTTGTATTATGAATAAAAAATTTTATCAAAATCATGAAATTTGGTAAGACGCAATATAATCTGGTAAGTAGCGCCGTAAAAAATTTTTGACCTTTTATAGAACGGACCGGCCCAAATCCAACAGGAAGGCAAAAACCCCGGTCTGTGTCATATTTGCACAAGACATAATTTTCGAGCTATGTTATGTGCACTCAAAGGGATGTATCGATAACGAGGGCGCTACTACAAGATGCCTGCTCAGCGAAAATCTATACAATACCTCCGGGAACTGTCACCGTTATGACTAATCGGTCATCAATATTATTGTCAACAAGACTCGTCTCAGGCGTTGAAATATCTGAAAAGTGATTTTTATTCTTTGTCCCCACGCATCTTACGAAATTGTTTATTCACAAATCACAATGAGCAGAGGTAATCTGTATAACGGAAAGTTGAATACAGTCAAGCCTGGGTTATAGTGCACCCCATTTATAGTGAACCCCATTTATAGTGCAACCCTTATTTATTATTAGTGTACTTTTTTGGAACGGAGTAGAAGATGTAAGGAAAGTCACTCCTAGCCATAACATCACTCAATGATACTCGATGGTCATCATAAGACATGGCTTTGGGGCGTTGTTACGCCCACTCACAAAGGAATGCATCGATTACGAGGGTGAAAGTAAACACATAAAGGGCCGTTCTCAGCCAATATCTTCGGCTTTTTCTAGACTGCCAAAGGTCGAGTTTTTAACGTATGCTTCAAACTAGAAACCCACGGCTCATCCTCACCACTAGTCTGTATAACGGAAAGTTGAATACGTACAGAATGTAGGATGGAAGCTCTCGCGCATTTTTTTGTGGTAACTGGTCAAGTGCGGCATTTGCAGAATTTTGCTTGGAAAATGCTACTAATTGCGGTCATTGTCTTGTAAATTCGAATGTTTAATCTTAATAAAAACGTAAGAATGTAGGATAGAAACTCTCACGCATTGTTTGATTACAAAAATGGTCATTCTTTCCGGTCAAATGTATCTTTCACACGACAACCATGTGAATTACGCTAATTTATTTCAATTCACTTTCTGCTCACTCAGACATCAAAGTGCATGTTACTATTTGAAACGTTTTCTAACAATGCCGTGAGAGTATTATAAGTGCTAATGTCAGGTGTTATTGATTTTTGCTCGCGTTTGAAATCGTGCCGAAAAGTATTTCTAATTTGGATTGAAGTGACAGCAGATGATTCCATCAGTTGACAAGGCTTTCACGTCAAGAATTATCTGTATAACGGATATAAGATTAATTCCCAACGGGTACATTTGTATCCGTGGGACAAATGTGCCCATTTTTGGGGTGAAGGGTCCAAAGTGGGACCTTTAGGTCAACGACAGGATAAGGGCAGATCGGAAATTCTTTCTTCAGACTTTATCCCAGTTTTCCTGAAGAAAGGGGACAAAATCTCAATTTCGATGGATTCCAACACAGTTTGAGACTCACTCAGATTTATTCGTTTGATCAACTTTTTATCCAGCATCTACGGTTTAAGCCTATTTTAAGCACCTTTAGAAAGCTTTATAAAAGCTAAAAGTTCATGTCATAAAGTTCTCGTATGTAAATGTTGCACTTCATTTAGCAAGACATCAAAAACTTACCCACGCTCTATACTATTTTAATTGCCTGCAGACCAGCAATAACCAGCCAGTAAATGTCTTAGGATAGCAGAAATATATGAATGTAGGATGAAAACTCTCACGCAATTCGTATTTGGATTTTTAAAAGTTGGTTTCGGTGAGAAAGAAGAAACGAAAGGAGAAACATTTTACTGTTGTCGGCATTGATATTTCGCGGATGGACAAAGTATAAAGTATTTATTTTAAAATGCATGTGAATTAAATAAAATTTGAATTCCCGCCAAATAATTTGAATTTTTGAAGGCTTTAAATAGTTGGAAAATTGTTTCGAAATTCTAAGTACAGTTCACCTCCAGTTAAGTGGCCACCCTTTGGCAAGGCTAAAGTGGCCACTCAACCGAACTGGCCACTTAAGTGTGTGTTGGCTATTTTGTGCCGGTAAATTATTTTCAAAGTTTGTTTGTCAATTACTAGTGTATTTTTGGCTTTTTATGCAAATTTCTGGTAAAAAATGATACTTTTTTGCCTACAATCGACCAAAAATTTTCTCCGGCCGCCGCCATTGGTGACGGCCGGAAAAAATTTTATAACCAAAGGGTTCACCCTTTTGTTTTTTCGCTCAACCGCATCTGAAGTGGACACTTAACTGGGCGGAAATTTGTATGTCGCGGACAATTGCAAGGGAAAGTAGCCACTTAACCGAACTGGCAACTTAAGTTCCGGTCAATAATATCTTGCAGAGAGAACAGTAACAAATAATTACTTCATTATTATTGAAATAGTGCAATTCTTATAGAAACGTAACAAGCCAATAACTGTCAACAGTGACAACGAGCTTTTCAGGGCCAAAAGGACGGCCCTAAAAGGATTCATGTGGGCGGCAGCTAAAAACATAAGTATGCGGCTAATAAATACGTAAGAATATAGGATGAAATCTCTCACGCCTTTTATGGTATTTTCCATTTTGAAAGTTATTTATCCGTGAGAAAAAAGAAACAAAAATAAGAATTATGATTATGCTTTCGGTTCAAATGTTTCTTTCACTGGCACAAACTATGCGAATTGCGTGGTTTATTTCAATTTGAAACGTTTTCTAACAATGCCGTGAGAGTATTATAAATACAAATGTCAGGTGTGGTAGACTTTTGAAGCCTAAGTGTATGTTTAAATTAGATTGAAGTGTTATTAAATTGAAGTGAAATATAAGATTAACGGAGGCTTGGACTGAAAGAAACTCGGCTTGGCTTAGTCTGTGGCCTCTGGCTGCTGACTTTGGAATCAATGTATTTTTAATGTGGATTATATTCGAAAATTTCAACCCTGAGCATATTTGGAATAAACCTAACGTTACTGTCTCTATCACAACTGCTCCTTCCAAAGGTCCCATTTGATCCAAAAGATACCTCAAAAAATTGGTTAACGGAGACTTGGATGGAAAGAAAGCTTTTTCTATAGCCACTGGCTGCCGACTTTGGAATCAATATATTTTTAATCGCCATTAGTCGCGAAAATTTCGGCCCATTGTGACCATGTTTTGCATAAATCCGATGTAACCGTCTCTATCCCAACTTTTCCCTAGATTCTAATACAGCGTTGAGTTATTTTATTTAAAATCCATGGTTCCAGGTACGCTCAAATTTATCCGTTTGATCAACTTTTTATCCAGCACCAGAACATTCCGGCTCTCAAATCCGTTATCCGATGCGCCTAAACAACTCTGAATATTGCGCAATCAAATCAAAATCATCGTGCTGCCACGACCTCAACGAAACCTGCTACGGGATTGAATATCCATACTTTTGCCAAGACGCAGAGCTCTTTACTACCTTGGCTGCCATAATCGAGATACCTGTCGATATTCTCGACTTAGTTCTCTCGGCTACAATTATTTTCATTTCTATCAAAGGTAAAATCAATGGAACCTTCAAGTGGTGCGTCATGAACATTGCCGTCTTTCATTTGTTTTATCCCATTTTTGGCAGAGGTATAAAGCAGCAAATCTTCATGCCAACGTACCTGTCCTGGGGCTGGAGTACACTTGCCACCGATCTCGTTGTGAACGGCGTATTGGGTAAGGATTTTTATATGAAAAATAGACGGAAAGCTTTTTCGCATAAAAATTTTTCTTTTTTTCGGAAATTTTTCTGGAAAAAGGTCGTGGCACGGGAAAATGGTCCATAATTCCTAGCAAGGAATTTCTAGGACTGACTATAACTTTAACTCAGATTTTAGCCATCGGCGTTCAAGGCGTGACCACCTCGATCGCTGGCTCACTTCCCTGGCTTTTGAACCGCTTCTTGCTCACACATCAATCTCGATTCTACAATGTGTTTTTCGAGACAGGAATCCGCTGCTTTTGGTCTCTCTTGTGCTATGACATCGCGACATTCGGAACATTTTACCTGCTAAACTCGCTCGTCCTCCTGAGTAACGGAAAAGTTATAAGCTTCCCCGCCTCTGTGTATTACCTGACGACAATTTCGTTGGTGACAGTTACAAACACTGTCGGACTCATCCTCATGCTTTTCGTTCTCTATCACATTCATTCGTCTGTGAAGGTATGATTTTTAAACACTTGAAGGAAACCGAACACCGCTTGATCCACACACAGAGAGACACACATACACACACAAACACGCACGCACGCACACACACACACACACACACACTCACATACATATTCATTCATCTGTGAAGGTATGCTTAGAATCATTTGATGAAATCAAACACCGTTTGATTTTTTGCAGCTATTTCACAATGTTGGCTCTAAATTTGATATAAATGTCCCTATGTTAATTTTTAAAATAAGAAATATTTGATGCAATATCTAGATGGAAATGAAAACAGCTGGAACTGAAAAGCACAAACTGGTTTCAAAAGTCAGTCAAACACAAGCTTTTCGAGCATGTCCTGAGCTTTGATTTAAAAGTTTCCAGATCACCTCAACTTTTCTCGGGGTGCGGAAAACTGGGTCCCGGTAAACTGTTATCCGGTAAACCGGGACCCGGTAAACTGGGACCCGGTAGAGTGGGTAGACTATTCAGGATCAAAAAAAGATCAATGAAAAAGAGTCTAAATTTTTTTCAAAATATTTTAGGCACTTTTTCATTGACCTTTTCCGATTATTCAGATCCTAATAGTCTACCCACTCTACCGGGTCGCAGTATTCCTACCTCCGTTTTCTCTGTCTGCCTACACTATTTCTCTTTCTCTACCTCCCCTTTGGTTGCTATGTCAAAATGTTAATTCGAGTTTTCATCAGCTTCGCATCAAGTATTAGAGACAGAGAATTTATCTTCCCAGGAATTATCTGAAGTCGTATAAAATTTATAGCCAACTGTGTTACAAAAGTTCCAAAATCGATTTTCCCTAAAATTTGCCTTCAAGAATTGCACTATTTGAATAAAAATTTGCACTCTTGAATTAAGACTTGACCAATTATAGCCGTATTTTTAAGCTGAGCATGCAACTGGACCAAAAGCAAATGCTGCAAGAGCGAAAGCGTATCGCTTATGTCATTATTGCTCAGTCCGTAATAAATTTTATGCTCTGTGCCTGGAGGCTAAAATCGTTCTATAACGTATTTTTGATGCTAGCCGGCTGGCCGACCTATGCCTGTTACAATCCATTCCTGAACTTTGTCAACTTTTTCACTTATGTCGTCCAAGAAATCCTAGTGTGTGTGGATTCTCTGATCCATATATTATTCCTGGCTGCCTACAGGGAAGAGTTGCTCAGGTTTTGCAGCATGCTTCTCCGAAGAAACGTGACTCGCGTGACCACTGTGACAAGTGTATCGCAGGTATCAAAGATGAATCATCGATAATGGCAGTTTTTGTTGCAAATTTTGTATGTTATAGAGAATAAATTTTGTCTAGTCGAACTAAAATCGGCTGATTCCAATGCAATTTGCAACGAATTGAAATAATCCAGCGCAAGTCACATAGTTCTATATTAGTTTCCGTGTTACATTCTTATGTTTTTATAACGTTTTATATAAGAGCGAAAATAACAACGCCAAAAAGTTATGTCTTATGCTGACCATCGAGTATCATTGAGCTTAGATATGCCCAGGGACTGTGAAACCTTTGAATACGGACGGAAACATTTGAATAAGCAAGCAATGCATTAGCTTTTCAACTTGAAGTTGCTTTTTCATCTTTAACTTATCGCGAAATATCAACAAAAACATAGCTCCAACTCAATATGACTCATCCGAAGCTACAGCAAAATCAAAACCGACTCGGTTGGGAATATTTTTATTTTTCATAATAAATTAAATTAATATGGAACGGTAACAAATTAAAACATTTATTGTCTGAACTGTATTGTCGGTCCGTATTTTACTGGTTCACAGTTTCCATAAGCAGAGTAATCTTTTCTTCCCATTAATTTCAGTTATTAATAATTTTATTCGAATATAATTAATCAAAACGGTATAAAAATGTAAGAATGTAGGATGGAAACTCTCACGCATTTTTGGTGTTTCCTATTTTGTAAGCTATTTTCTGCGAGAAAGTAGAACCTTGCACTAAATCGTCATAGTGCTAATCGGAAACACTTGAACAAACAAGCAAGTCGTTGACTTTGCGACTTGAATTTGGCCTTTTGTCCTTTGTATTTTAGTGAACACGAAATGTAAAGAAAAACATTTATGGTTTAACGTTTATTTTTTGTACCGCATAGTCGATCTGTACTTTACTGGTACTACTCGTCAAAAAGACGAAATTCATATGTAACGTTTTGATAAACCATATTGCCTGCATGTTTTACACGGACTATATCGACCCCTGGACCCACAACATTCAAAAATTTGGACCTCCTCGTAAGAAAAAAATTTCTTGCTGCTCCTCACTCTGATCTTGAAAGTACCTAGCGTGCTAAGTGCTATTCATATAAATATAAACACTTGAAAAAGAAGCAATTCGATGGCTTTGCAACTTGTGTTGTCTTTTTTATTCTTAGTCTTTGATTTTTTAATGCCTGGGAATGACCTTTTCAAGCATGATTCATGAATGAGAGAATTTATTTATTCGCGAAATATAAACAAAAACATAGCTTCAAACCAACGTGATTCATTCTCATCTCAATCAAAATAAAACATCGATTCAGTTTAAAATATTTATGTTTATAGTCCCATTATTTGGTTATAGTTAAATGGTTATATGCTTATGGTATCGTTATAGAACAGCAACAGAATTTATCATTTGTTGTCTGTACTGTATTGTCTCTCTGCACTTTACTGGTCCATCATTTGCCCAAGCAGGCTAGTTCCTTTACCATTCACCTAAAAAGTTGGAGTTGTTATAATTTTATTCTAAGAAAATTTATAAAACTAATCTAAATAAATCTGATACTTCTCTCTTAATCTCAAATTTTTGTATAATTATCTACGCTTTTTTCAAATTCTTGTCTCTTGTTAAAATAAAAAATGCCGGCATCGAGTTCTCTGCTCTCAAAAGCCAAAGAGAACGCATTATACAACTTTAGGTTTGCTGCTAGACCGTTTAATATTTTACTTCGATTTCAAAGATATTAAATTTGGCTGACCGGAGTGGCTTTGCCCACTTTGTACTGAGCAGAAGACATCGAAGCGATGCAAGCCATTGCGAAAATCAAGACCGTCACGAAGCACTTGAACAGTTTCATTATCTGAAATGGGCATATTTTAAGTCCAAATATAATTTCATTAATCAAAAACTAAATGGAATCACAAAATTTCGGTTGAAAGAGAACGATAGGGAAATATCAGTGATAAAAAACAAGAGCTTCAAAGAGGGAGAGATTTTAACGTAGCCAAATGCTAAAAGCGGAATATTTTCTATATGACTTATGGTGTTATAACTGACATCCTATGAAGAACTTTTAGTCCCACACAGAGTCTGAACAGAGTATAATTTCTGGACAAGGTAACACAATTGATTAAGGCTTAAATTAGTCGTAACTTAAGACTAATTCTTCATATTTCCTACTTAAGACTCTTAAGTAAGAAATATGAAGAAGAATGTAATAAGAAAACTGTTCACTGAAGCTTTATATAGGACATATGAAATCACAAAACAAATTCTGTTATTCAAATACTTATGTATATTTTCTCCTGTATATATTCACAATAATAGTTAATCAAATATGGAATGAAATCATAAAAAATTCCAATTCAGCTGAGATACCGTAAACTCTCTAATTTAACCCCTGGGTATAATTATTCAATCGACCTCTAGGGGGGCAAAAATAGAGGGGGTAAAACAAGAGGGGGTAAATTAGAGAGTTTACGGTACTTTCTCCTAAATATATTCAGCAAATTTTTGCTGAATTCAAAATTCTAGGTAGATAAATGCTGAAAACGCCCTATTTTTCGATAACCCATGAGTACTTTTAGTCCCACACAGAGTCTACTGAGTATAATTTTAGGCCAGAAAATTGGTTAAAACCAAAGTTAGTCTTAAGTAAGAATGTGATAATAAAACTGTTCACTGAAACTTTAAATAGAGAGTTCATGCATTGAAAGAATTGTTTGCACATCTGACTTAGAGGGAACTGTCACCCCAATTCAATGGGATATGTCAAGTGCTATGGTTCATCGTTCAATCTACATCCTACAAAAGTTTTGTTAGCACATCTGCTTCAGAGGCTTCTGTCACCCCAAATCCTGGATTGACTTCTCAATGAGGAGCTCAAACGCGCATGAAACAAACAATATGATCACTTGAGTTGAGTCCACCTGTCAGGGGTAAAAAATCGTGCCTAAAATTTTAAATTATCGCTTCCAAACGTTCTAGAACTTTGAAAACGAGCCCGAAAGCAGCTGATCAAAAGAAAACGGGAAACTAGAGAGAATCTAGCGCTAACCTACATTCAAAGGTGTGTCAGGTACGCCCTATCCATCTATCAGGGGTCAAAAATCGTCGTTGTGTGCGCATCTGTGTCATAAGCTTCTGTCACTCCAATCCCGGAGTTGACTTGATGATCCCAATGAGGAGCAAACTAGCTTGAACACAAACTCTATGACACTTGAGGTGAGTCCACCTGTCATAAGACAAAATTCGAGTCTAAAACGTTTAAATAATTGGACCAAACGTTCTAGAACTTTGCAAACGAGCCCGAAATTTTATGCACATAACAGCAGCTGAAAAAAAGTGTGAAACTAGAGAGAACTTGCATCAATCTACATTCAAATTCGAATTGGAATTCGATTGTTCATCATTCAATCATTCGGTTGGGAGCAATTGAACAAACAAGCAATTCGATGGATGCCGCAGAACATAATCTTGCAGTAACCTACACTCAATCATTCGTTCGTTCATATTGCAGAGGTCATAAAACGAGGACACATCTGAAATTGGCATTACGCACCTATTCAAAGTAAAAAGCATTTGGCATTCAAATTTGAATCTATGTGTGCCCGTTTTATGACCTCAGGTCCTTATTTTTTTTCTTTTCTGTATAAAGCCAAGGATGTGTGTTACAAACGTGTACAACTCAATGCCCTGAGCAACTTTTACAAAGACACCATGGATATCTGAGACGTTCTTGGTAAAATATAGTGAAAATCCCTCGAAAATGGAGTGTTTTTTAAAATGGCATTTTTATATGTAAAAATCCGAAAGTTTTAAAAATATGAAAAATGTATCGAAATGTAGACAAAAAAATGACATAGGGTCAGTAACATCAGGTTTATGTCAAACATAGTGAAAAAGATCGAAAAATGTGTTCTCAGCATGCTGCTGAGACGAAAAAACGTAACAGTGTTTTGGTGCTGATCTCAGCATTTGCAGTGGTGAGAAATTTTTGATAAGGACTGAAATGCTGAGAAAATAGGGTTTTCTCAGCATCTCAGCATCAGCGTCTCAGCATTTGAGGATTTTGATAAGGACTGAGATGCTGAGAAAAGCTTCTCAGTGTCTCAGCATCTCAGCATTTGATAAGGACAGATTTCTCAGCATCTCAGCACTTGATAAGAATCGGCCCCAGCTCTCGCTAGACGCTAGAATTTACATTGAAAACCTTGCTGTTATCAAGGATGACAGTCCAACCGGGGAATCAAACCTGTACTCTGTGAGCGTGATCAAATATCTTTAAAATCCAAAACACCAATCATTCACCTCACACTCATTTTTAATCACCCGAGAAATTCCCGTTTATTTTGGCTACTAAAATGTGGTGAGCCCATTTAGATAATGCAAGTATTTGTTAGAAAGGTAGAGTAATTTTTAAACAATAATTATATGAATTGCGTTGGTTTATTTCAATTTATTGTCTATTCCAATTTGGTGTCTCCGGAAAGTTGAATTCATGCAAAATGTAGGATGGAAACTTTTGCGCATTTATTGGTATTTGCTATTTTGAAAGTTATTTTATGTGAGAAAGAAGAAACAAAAATAACAAATATTTTAAGTATTATATTTTTTAAGTTTATAGTTTCCGTTCAAAATGTATCTTTCACGCATAATTTTCAGACATAATCTATGTGAAGTGCGTTGGAATCAATATATTTTCTGTCTTTCTAACATAAAAATTTGTCTATAACTTAGTTTACTTTAGACAAAATTTATTCTCCATAACATACAGAACTGATAACAAAAATATTATCGATGATTCATCTTTGATACCTGCGACACACTTGTCACTGTGGTCACGCTTGAAACGTTTCTTCTGAGAAGCATGCTGAAAAGCCTGCGCAACTCTTCCCTGTAGGCAGTCAGGAATAATATATGGATCAGAGAATCCACACACACAAGGATTTCTTGAACGACATAAGTGAAAAAGCTGACAAAGTTCAGGAATGGATTGTAACAATCATAGGTCGGCCAGCCGGCTAGCTTTAAATAAACGTTATAGAACGACTTTAGCCTCCAGGCACAGAGGAGAAAATTTATAACGGACTGCGCGACAATGACATAAGCGACGCGCTTTCGCTCTTGGAACATTTGGTTTTGGTCCAGTTGCATGCTCAGCTTAAATACATGGTTATAATTGGTTATAATAGCCAACATTGTGAAATTGTGTGTGTGTGTGTGTGTGTGTGCGTGTATGTGTGTGCGTGTCTCTCTGTGTGTGGATCAAGCGGTGATCGGTTTTCTTCAAGTCTTTCAAAATCATACCTTCACAGACGAATGAATGTGATAGAGAACGAAAAGCATGAGGATGAGTCCGACAGTGTTTGTAACTGTCACCATGGAAATTGTCGTCAGGTAATACACAGAGGCGGGGAAGCTTATAACTTTTCCGTTACTCAGGAGGACGAGCGAGTTTAGCAGGTAAAATGTTCCGAATGTCGCGATGTCATAGCACAAGAGAGACCAAAAGCAGCGGATTCCTGTCTCGAAAAACATATTGTAGAATCGAGATTTATGGGTGAGCAGGAAGCGGTTCAGAGCCAAGGGAAGTGAGCCAGCGATGGAGGTGGTCACGCCTTGAACGCCGATGGCTAAAATCTGAGTTAAAGTTATACAGTCTAGAATCCTAGGAATTCCTTGCTAGGAATTATGGAACATTTTCCCGTGCCACGACCTTTTTCCAGAAAAATTTCCGAAAAAAAGAAAAACTTTTATGCGAAAAAGCTTTCCGTCTATTTTTCATATAAAAACGTTACCCAATAACGAAAAATTTTTCCGTTATTCCTTTTCACATTAAAAATCCTTACCCAATACGCCGTTCACAACGAGATCGGTGGCAAGTGTACTCCAGCCCCAGGACAGGTACGTTGGTGTGAAGATTTCCTTATTGATAAGTCTGCCAAAAATGGGATAAAACAAATGAAAGACAGCAATGTTCATGACGCACCACTTGAAGGTTCCATTGATTTTACCTTTGATAGAAACGAAAATAATCGTAGCCGAGAGAACTAAGTCGAGAACATCAAGAGGAATCTCGATTATGGCAGCCAAGGTAGTAAAGAGCCCTTCGTCTTGGCAATAGTAAGGATATTCAATCCCGTAGCAATCCTTGATGTTGTGGCAGCACGAAGATTTTGTGTTGGCTGCGCAATATTCAGAGTTGTTTAAGCGCATCGGGTAGCGGTTTTGATAGCCAGAATGTTCGGATGCTGGATTTGACAGCCTGAAATTCTGGATAAAAAGTTGATTAAACAAATTAGAAGCTCTCATATGTTTTAAAAAGGTCTTAAGTAGCCTTAAACACAAGGTTGATCAAGCGATAAATCTGAGTTTCTAATAAAAAGATGATAAAAGGAATGGATAAATAAATCTAACGGATAAATCTAAATTCCAAAGTCAGCGGCCGGAGGCTATCGTACAAGCCAAGCCACATCTCCTTTAATCCAGATCTTCACTTTAATCCAATTAGAAATACATATCGGCTTCAAACGCCAGACAAGGTCAACAACACCTGACAGTAGCATTTATAAATACTCTCACGGCATTGTTAGAAAACTTGTTTCGAATTGAAATAACCAACGCAATTGACATATTTTCGTGTGAAAGATACATTTAAAGTTCAAATTTTAAACGGAAATCATGATCAAATTTGTCTCTTCTCTCTCACAGAAAATAACGTTTAAAATAGCAAGCTCCAAAAATGCGTGAGAGTTTCCATCCTACATACTTACGTTTTTATAACATTTCTTCAAGAATTTGTAGTTATGAATTAAGAATAGCCCAATTGTAACCGTAAGATTACGATGGTAATAGTTGATCCGGTCCTCAATACTAGTCTACATAATAGCGGTACCAGCACAGCTATTCACATGAATTCAAATTTTTTCGGAGCGATTTCGCAATGTTGGCTCTAAATGGACTAAACTTTTCGGCGTCAAACACCAGCACAGGTCTACAACACCTGACGTTAGCATCTATAACATTCTCACGGCATTGTTAGAAAACCTGTTTCAAATTGAAATAACCAGCCAATTTTTTGAGGTATCTTTTGGGTCAAAATGGGACCTTTGGAATGAGCAGTTGGTATAGAGACAGTAACGTTAGATTTATTCCAAATATGGCCAGGGTTGAAATTTTCGAATATAATCCACATTAAAAATACATTGATTCCAGTCCAAGTCAGCAGCCAGAGGCCACAGACTAAGCCAAGCCGAGTTTCTTTCAGTCCAAGCCTCCGTTAATCTTATATTTCACTTCAATTTAATAACACTTCAATCTAATTTAGACATACACTTAGGCTTCAAACGCAGGTACCGGTCTACCACACCTGACATTTGTATTTATTTTATACTCTCACGGCATTGTTAGAAAACTTGTTTCAAATTGAAATAACTAACGCAATTCACATAGTTTGTGTCTGTGAAAGAAACATTTGAACCGAAAGCATAATCATAATTCTTATTTTTGTTACTTTTTTCTCACAGAAAATAACTTTCAAAATAGAAAATACCATAAAATGACGTGAGAGAGAGATTTTTACCGGCCGCCCACATGAATCCTTTTGGGAATTTTTAAAAACTAGTCTAGAATTACAGTCAAACTCCAATTAAGTGGCCACCCACTTAAGTAGCCAGTTCGGTTAAGTGGCCACTTTTCCTTGCAGTGATCCGCGACATACAAATTTCTGCCCCGTTAAGTCAGTTAACTAAAGCCAAAATCGTAAAAAAATTTGGAAAATGTGTTGGAATCTAAGGGAAAAGTTGGGATAGAGACAGTAACGTTAGATTTATGCAAATTTGGTTAGAGCCGAAACTCTCGATCCTAATCATGCTAAATACATTGATTCCAAAGTCTTCAGGTGGAGGTTATCGGACAAGCCAAGCCAAGACTCCTTTAATCCTAGTCTTTAATAACACTTGGGCTTCAAATGCCAGCGCAGGTCTACGACACCTGACATTAGCATCTATAATACTCTCACGGCATTGTTAGAAAACTTGTTTCAATTAGCGACATGCACTTTGATGTCTGAGTGATCAGAAAGTGAATTGAAATAAACCAGCGTAATTCACATGGTTTTGGTGTGAAAGATGCATTTGACCGGAAAGAATGGTCATTTTTGTAACCAATAATGCGTGAGAGTTTCCATCCTACATTCTTACGTTTTTATTAAGATTAAACATTCGAATTTACAAGACAATGGTTGGTGCACAGAATGCGTAGCATTTTCCAAGCAAAATTCTGCAAATGCCGCACTTGACCAGTTACCACAAAAAATACATGAGAGCTTCAATCCTGCAGGCACTCAACTTTCCGTCATACACATTACCTCTACAGTTTACGTTTACCTCTACAGTTAACACATTCGAGTTTACAGTTAACACATTCGAGTTTACACATTCGAGTCTACAGTTACACATTCGAGTTTACACATTCGAGTTCACACATTCGAGTTTACAGTTAACACATTCGAGTTTACACATTCGAGTTTACAGTTAACACATTCGAGTTTACACATTCGAGTTTACACATTCGAGTTTACAGTTAACACATTCGAGTTTACACATTCGAGTTCACACATTCGAGTTTACAGTTAACACATTCGAGTTTACACATTCGAGTCTACAGTTACACATTCGAGTTTACACATTCGAGTTTACAGTTAACACATTCGAGTTTACACATTCGAGTTTACAGTTAACACATTCGAGTTTACACATTCGAGTTTACAGTTAACACATTCGAGTTTACACATTCGAGTTTACAGTTAACACATTCGAGTTTACACATTCGAGTTTACAGTTAACACATTCGAGTTTACACATTCGAGTTCACACATTCGAGTTTACAGTTAACACATTCGAGTTTACAGTTAACACATTCGAGTTTACAGTTAACACATTCGAGTTTACACATTCGAGTTCACACATTCGAGTTTACAGTTAACACATTCGAGTTTACAGTTAACACATTCGAGTTTACAGTTAACACATTCGAGTTTACACATTCGAGTTCACACATTCGAGTTTACAGTTAACACATTCGAGTTTACACATTCGAGTCTACAGTTACACATTCGAGTTTACACATTCGAGTTCACACATTCGAGTTCACACATTCGAGTTTACAGTTAACACATTCGAGTTTACACATTCGAGTTCACACATTCGAGTTTACAGTTAACACATTCGAGTTTACACATTCGAGTCTACAGTTACACATTCGAGTTTACACATTCGAGTTTACACATTCGAGTTTACAGTTAACACATTCGAGTTTACACATTCGAGTTTACAGTTAACACATTCGAGTTTACAGTTAACACATTCGAGTTTACACATTCGAGTTTACACATTCGAGTTTACAGTTAACACATTCGAGTTTACACATTCGAGTCTACAGTTACACATTCGAGTTTACACATTCGAGTTTACAGTTAACACATTCGAGTTTACACATTCGAGTTTACAGTTAACACATTCGAGTTTACACATTCGAGTTTACAGTTAACACATTCGAGTTTACACATTCGAGTTTACAGTTAACACATTCGAGTTTACACATTCGAGTTTACAGTTAACACATTCGAGTTTACACATTCGAGTTTACAGTTAACACATTCGAGTTTACACATTCGAGTTCACACATTCGAGTTTACAGTTAACACATTCGAGTTTACAGTTAACACATTCGAGTTTACAGTTAACACATTCGAGTTTACACATTCGAGTTCACACATTCGAGTTTACAGTTAACACATTCGAGTTTACACATTCGAGTCTACAGTTACACATTCGAGTTCACACATTCGAGTTCACACATTCGAGTTCACACATTCGAGTTTACAGTTAACACATTCGAGTTTACACATTCGAGTTCACACATTCGAGTTTACAGTTAACACATTCGAGTTTACACATTCGAGTCTACAGTTACACATTCGAGTTTACACATTCGAGTTTACACATTCGAGTTTACAGTTAACACATTCGAGTTTACACATTCGAGTTTACAGTTAACACATTCGAGTTTACAGTTAACACATTCGAGTTTACACATTCGAGTTTACACATTCGAGTTTACAGTTAACACATTCGAGTTTACACATTCGAGTCTACAGTTACACATTCGAGTTTACACATTCGAGTTTACAGTTAACACATTCGAGTTTACACATTCGAGTTTACAGTTAACACATTCGAGTTTACACATTCGAGTTTACAGTTAACACATTCGAGTTTACACATTCGAGTTTACAGTTAACACATTCGAGTTTACACATTCGAGTTTACAGTTAACACATTCGAGTTTACACATTCGAGTTTACAGTTAACACATTCGAGTTTACACATTCGAGTTCACACATTCGAGTTTACAGTTAACACATTCGAGTTTACAGTTAACACATTCGAGTTTACAGTTAACACATTCGAGTTTACACATTCGAGTTCACACATTCGAGTTTACAGTTAACACATTCGAGTTTACACATTCGAGTCTACAGTTACACATTCGAGTTTACACATTCGAGTTCACACATTCGAGTTCACACATTCGACTTTACAGTTACACATTCGAGTTTACACATTCGAGTTCACACATTCGAGTTTACAGTTAACACATTCGAGTTTACACATTCGAGTTCACACATTCGAGTTCACACATTCGAGTTTACAGTTAACACATTCGAGTTTACACATTCGAGTTCACACATTCGAGTTTACAGTTAACACATTCGAGTTTACACATTCGAGTCTACAGTTACACATTCGAGTTCACACATTCGAGTTTACAGTTAACACATTCGAGTTCACACATTCGAGTTCACACATTCGAGTTTACAGTTAACACATTCGAGTTTACACATTCGAGTTTACAGTTACACATTCGAGTTTACACATTCGAGTTCACACATTCGAGTTCACACATTCGAGTTTACAGTTAACACATTCGAGTAACACATTCGAGTTTACACATTCGAGTTTACAGTTAACACATTCGAGTTTACACATTCGAGTTCACACATTCGAGTTTACAGTTAACACATTCGAGTTTACACATTCGAGTTCACACATTCGAGTTTACAGTTAACACATTCGAGTAACACATTCGAGTTCACACATTCGAGTTTACAGTTAACACATTCGAGTTTACACATTCGAGTTCACACATTCGAGTTTACAGTTACACACATTCGAGTTTACAGTTAACACATTCGAGTTTACACATTCGAGTTCACACATTCGAGTTTACAGTTCACACATTCGAGTTTACGGTTACACATTCGAGTTTACACATTCGAGTTCACACATTCGAGTTTACAGTTAACACATTCGAGTTTACACATTCGAGTTCACACATTCGAGTTTACAGTTAACACATTCGAGTTTACACATTCGAGTTTACAGTTAACACATTCGAGTTTACACATTCGAGTTCACACATTCGAGTTTACAGTTAACACATTCGAGTTCACACATTCGAGTTTACACATTCGAGTTTACAGTTACACATTCGAGTTTACACATTCGAGTTCACACATTCGAGTTTACAGTTAACACATTCGAGTTTACAGTTAACACATTCGAGTTTACACATTCGAGTTCACACATTCGAGTTTACAGTTAACACATTCGAGTTTACAGTTAACACATTCGAGTTTACACATTCGAGTTCACACATTCGAGTTTACAGTTAACACATTCGAGTTCACACATTCGAGTTTACAGTTAACACATTCGAGTTTACACATTCGAGTTCACACATTCGAGTTTACAGTTAACACATTCGAGTTTACACATTCGAGTTCACACATTCGAGTTTACAGTTAACACATTCGAGTTTACAGTTAACACATTCGAGTTTACACATTCGAGTTCACACATTCGAGTTTACAGTTAACACATTCGAGTTTACAGTTAACACATTCGAGTTTACACATTCGAGTTCACACATTCGAGTTTACAGTTAACACATTCGAGTTTACAGTTAACACATTCGAGTTTACACATTCGAGTTCACACATTCGAGTTTACAGTTAACACATTCGAGTTTACAGTTAACACATTCGAGTTTACACATTCGAGTTCACACATTCGAGTTTACAGTTAACACATTCGAGTTTACAGTTAACACATTCGAGTTTACACATTCGAGTTCACACATTCGAGTTTACAGTTACACATTCGAGTTTACACATTCGAGTTTACACATTCGAGTTTACACATTCGAGTCCACACATTTGAGTTTACAGTTAACACATTCGAGTTTACACATTCGAGTTTACACATTCGAGTTCACACATTCGAGTTTACAGTTAACACATTCGAGTTTACAGTTAACACATTCGAGTTTACACATTCGAGTTCACACATTCGAGTTTACAGTTAACACATTCGAGTTTACAGTTAACACATTCGAGTTTACACATTCGAGTTTACACATTCGAGTTCACACATTCGAGTTTACAGTTAACACATTCGAGTTTACAGTTAACACATTCGAGTTTACACATTCGAGTTCACACATTCGAGTTTACAGTTAACACATTCGAGTTCACAGTTAACACATTCGAGTTTACACATTCGAGTTCACACATTCGAGTTTACAGTTAACACATTCGAGTTTACACATTCGAGTTCACACATTCGAGTTTACAGTTAACACATTCGAGTTTACACATTCGAGTTCACACATTCGAGTTTACAGTTAACACATTCGAGTTTACACATTCGAGTTCACACATTCGAGTTTACAGTTAACACATTCGAGTTCACAGTTAACACATTCGAGTTCACACATTCGAGTTTACAGTTACACATTCGAGTTTACACATTCGAGTTCACAGTTAACACATTCGAGTTCACACATTCGAGTTTACAGTTACACATTCGAGTTTACAGTTAACACATTCGAGTTTACACATTCGAGTCCGCACCAGGGGTGAGATTTTGGATCTAACACAAAGGAAAATAGGTCTTTCTGAGGTTTAAATAAACCTAGCAAAGAACCAAATAAACCTACTGGTCGGTCTTTGTTGAAAGACCTAATTTAGGTCTTTTTTATTGATTGGACCTAAATTAGGTCTTTTTGTATGGTTGGACCTATTTTAGGTCGTTGTATGTGTTGTTGGAAGACAGTGTTGTATGTTCGTCTGCCTATTTCTTCAGACAATAGCGTCAACAACACACGCTGACTTGAGTAAGAAATAGTCAGCGTGTGATTCACATTCGAGTTTACACATTCGAGTTTACACATTCGAGTCCACACATTTGAGTTTACAGTTAACACATTCGAGTTTACACATTCGAGTTTACACATTCGAGTTTACAGTTACACATTCGAGTTTACACATTCGAGTCCACACATTTGAGTTTACAGTTTACACATTCGTTTGACTGATTACTATAACTGATTGCAGCAGGCTAGGGAACTGATTCTCTGCTGCAACCAGGCTAAAACAACCCTTGTAAGGCACTAAACAAGGATTTAGGCTGGGGGCTTGCTGTACAGTCTCAACCATGGCTTAACCTTAGGCTTAAGCGCCCGAACAACCCTTATAAGGCGCCATAGTAATGAAAATCGTAATTATTTGATGCAAAAATCGAAAGCTTAAAAATTCCGAAATATTTATTGGAATCAGGACAAAAAGTTGATATAGAGGGAGTAAAAATGCTAAAAAATGAAACAAAATAACCAAACTTATCAATAATAACTGGTTAGCGTCACTTTTAACTGGCTTTCACTTAGCGTCACTATAAACTAGTTAGCGTCACTTTTGACTAGTTAACGTCACTTTTAACTAGATAGCGTCACTATTAACTCCAACATATATAATATTTATCATTCCGTTATATATATTATATATCCCGTGATAGAACCGCAAAAACATTTAACAATATTGTCTCTACTGTACTATTATACTTATTGTTTGTTTGTATTACTTTACTGGTCCGAAGTTTCCCCGTAATCTTAATCAAGAAGGTTAAATAGTTAAACTGAGATAATTTTTACCTAATTTGCATGACTTCTCAAATCAACATCTGATTCGATGACGTGACATATGAGTCTACTTTTCTCGATATAACGGTATACTTTTCGCTGAAAAACATCAATACCAAAGATTTATTCCAACAAAACTATGGGCAAGTATTCAATATTCGAGAATACTATTGATCACTAATTGGTCATAACGGTGATAGTTCGCGGCGATACACTTGACACAGTGACCACGTGAATCACGTTTCTTCTAAGAAATTTGCAACTTCGGAGAAACGGAACTTCTGAGAAAAGCCTGCGCAACTCTTCTCTGTAGGCAGTCAGGAAGAATATATAGATCAGTGAATCCGTACACACAAGAACTTCTTGGACGACATAAGTGAAATAGTTGACAAAGTTCAGGAACGGGTTGTAACAGGCATAGGTTGGCCAGCGGGCTAGCATTAAATAAACGTTATAGAATGACTTTAGCCTCCAGGCACAGAGCATAAAATTTATAAAGGACTGAGCGATAATGACGTAAGCGACGCGCTTTCGTTCTTGCAGCATTTGCTTTTGGTCCAGTTGCAAGCTTAGCTGAAAGGCACGGTTATAATTGGTTTATTCTTAGCTTAAGAGTGGAAATTTTTATGTTGTGCGACTTTTTTTTAGTGAGTTGGCTATAAATTTGACGTGGCTGTCACTATGTCTGATCGTTCTCTAACTTTTCTTGGATGTTCCAGATATTTCCTGGGAAGAAAATGTTTTTGTGTCTAATACTTGATTAAAATTGGTGAAAATTCGATGGAAAATTCTGAGAGAAACTGTAAGTGTAGAGGACATTTATCTCAAATTTAGAGCCAACATTGTGAAATCGCTCCAAAAAGTCAAACGCCATACGGTTTCCTTCAAGTATTTCAAAATGATACCTTCACTGATGAATGAATGTGATAGAGAACGAAAAGCATGAGGATGAGTCCGATGGTGTTTGTAACTGTCACCATCGAAATGGTCGTCAGGTAATACACGGAGGTTGGGAAGCTTATAGCCTTTCCATTACTCAGGATGACGAGCACGTTTAGCAGATAAAATGTTCCGAATGTCGCGATGTCATAGCACAAGAGAGACCAAAAACAGCGATTTCTTGTCTCGAAAAACACATTGTAGAATCGAGATTGATGTGTGAGCAGGAAGCGGTTCAAAGCCAAGGGAAGTGAGCCAGCGATGGAGGTCGTCACGCCTTGAACGCCGATGGCTAAAATCTGAGTTAAAGTGATACAGTCTAGAATCCTCCAGGGAATTCCTTGATAGGAATTATGGAACTTTTTCCTTGCCAGGACTAATTTTCCAGCAAAAATTTTGAGAAAAGAAAAATTTTATGCAAAAACTTACAACACAAACACACACACTGTGTGTGTGTCTGTGAGTGTGTCTGTGTGTCTGTATCTGTGTGTGTCTGTGTATGTGTGCATGGATGTGTGTGTGTACGTGTGTGTGTTTGTGTGTGTGTATGTGTCTGTTTGTCTGTCTCTGTGTGTCTGTGTCGGGAGTAATGGTTGTTGGAGGTTCTAGAACAATCTATAAGATTCCAACCAAAATTCTGACCACGGATTCGGAATATTTTATGCAAAAAACTTTTTCCGTTATTCCTTTTCACATTAAAAATCCTTACCCAATACGCCGTTCACAACGAGATCGGTGGCAAGTGTACTCCAGCCCCAGGACAGGTACGTTGGCATGAAGATTTGCTTCATGATAAGTCTGCCAAAAATGGGATAAAACAAATGAAAGACGGCAATGTTCATGACGCACCACTTGAAGGTTCCATTGATTTTACCTTTGATAGAAACGAAAATAATCGTAGCCGAGAGAACTAAGTCGAGAATATCGACAGGTATCTCGATTATGGCAGCCAAGGTAGTAAAGAGCTCTGCGTCTTGGCAAAAGTAAGGATATTCAATCCCATAGCAGGTTTCGTTTAGGTCGTGGCAGCACGATGATTTTGATTTGACTGCGCAATATTCAGAGTTGTTTAAGCGCATCGGATAACGGTTTCGACAGCTAGAATATTCGTGTGCTGGATTAAAAATTGATCACACGGATAAATATGAGTGTCTGAAACCGCGGATTTTTAATACAAAAGTTCGAACTGGAAAAATTTTTTATTAATGTGTCGGAATCTATCAATATCTATCGGACAAATTTGAGATAGAGACGGTTACATCGTATTTATGCAAAATATGGGCAGGGCCGAAATTTTCGCGATTAATGGCGATTACAAATATATTGTTGCAAAGTCACCAGCCGGGGGCTATAAGACAATCCAAGCGGAGTTTACTTTAATCCAAGCCTTCGTTATTCTTAAACTTCTTCTCACTTCAATCCAATTTAGAAATACTTTTCGGCTTCAAACACCAGCACTGGTCTACAACACCTGACATTAGCACTTATAATACTCTCACGGCATTGTTAGAAAACTGTTTCGAATTGAAATAACCAACGCAATTCACATATTTTCGTGAGAAAGATACATTTAAAGTTCAAATTTTAAACGGAAATCATGATCAAATTGGTTTCTTCTTTCATATCGAAACATTACTTTTAAAATAGCCAACACCAAAAATGCGTGAGAGTTTTCATCCTACATTCTTACTTTTTTATAACATTTCTTCAAGAATTTCCTATTTGCACAAAATTTTTTAGTTACCAAGAGGAACATTTTGAGCGATCATATTATTTTGTGTGGGTACATTTGACTGCCTTGAGAAACAAACCTGTGCAAAGTACTATAATCTTCAACCGTTCTCAAACTCTCAAGTATGTTGTGTGGGTATATTTGCCATAAATACTGAGTGGCACCGTTCTGTCTGTAGTCTGTAGTATGTGATGCACAAATGTGCGTCTTAAGATGTAATACGCTCAAATGTCCACTAACTGTTTGGCATCTTTCCGTCTTCAGATCGGAATGGCCTGAGGCGGTAGGGCCTGTCAGAAATCCTAAATCCGAAAGGTGAAAATTTGAATTTGAAAACAGAAAAACGCGTTTTTCCCAATCGATTCCTGAGGCAGTTCTGAGCCTCTTTGCTTTTTATACTTTTCGATTTGGTACACTATTGGAAATTTTTTATGGAAAAAATTAACAAACGTTCATTTCATGAAATCATTTCAAACTTTTTCGTTCCACATCATTGATCTAGTTTCCTTTTACTCCCCTAATAATTTTTAAAAAAATCCCAAATAATTAGAGGGGGGGTAATTTAAGGAGGGGTAATAATATTTTGTGCCCGCCACGGGCAAATTTTGGAATTTTTAGAAAAACTAAAATTTTATGTTTTGGGGGTTTAATATTTAAAAAATTTTCAAACTTTTTCGATTTTTGCAAAGCCGAATAATTTTAAAATTTAAACCATTTTGAATTCGGGCCAAATTATTTGGGGAAATTTAAATTTTTCTTTTATTAAATTTTTAAATTTTGGAGTTTTTTTTTTAAAGTTACCATTTTTTTTGTGTTTTAAAATAATCTTAAAATTTTTAACGTTTATCTCTGAAATATTTTTAGAATTTATTTTTTGCAATTCTCAAATAATTTCAAAATTAAACCGATTTTTTTTTCCTTTCAGTTTTCAATTTTTTATTAATTTACTGGGCAAAGCATGGATAATATTTTTCCAAAAAAACTTGAAAATGCAGGATCCACTCTAACCTATTTCGCATTTTTTTTATTCGTGAGAGTATTCATTCTACATACAAAATTGACATAGAGATATTCAAATCAAATATATAGAAATTTTATAAAAATCTGGAGTTACTATATGGCCTTATGCAGGGTGACGAAAAAAAAGAGACAAATCCAGGGTTTTGTAGCTCTCATATTTCGAAGAGCCGCAAACGATGTTAATAGCTTGTGCTTGTAAAAACTACTACTATCTGAGATCACTTGCCCACAAAAGAAATCTCTTCCGGAACTTACAGATTTCGTGGATAACGGTCCCTTTAAAAATGCACTTTGCGCTTTTTCCCATACAAAATTAAACTTTAAAGATGATTTTGAACCATTTGTTGTAGAAAAAGTAATCAAACAAAGGTCAGATTCTGATCCGCCGTGATATCCTGCGTAGGATAGAATATAGATAGAAATAGGGTGGGATTAATGGGTTGTAAGACCCGAAATACGGAAGCTAAAAAAACCATACGGACCCCTATGGTTTTAAAAATTTTCGAGAAAATTTTGAAAAATTCACCCATAGGAAGCCTTTTTTTCACTTCTCAACCCGTGGAATCTCAACCCCGAAATTTTTTTCTGGGTACGGGTCTGCGTAAGATAGGCGTTTCTGCGGCTGTCTGCCGAAAAATTTATTCATTCGTCACATGAGATCTTAGATAGCAGTAGTTTTTAAGCTATTAATACCATTTGTAGGTCTTCGAAATATGAGAAATACAAGGCCCTGGATTTGTCTCTCTTTTTTGCGTCAACCTGTATAATAGTCCTTACGTTTATACGAACCGCCAATGGTGCTCCGATCCCTTTGGCTTTGAAGAGCGCGTCGGCTTTGAAAAGAATATGGCATTTACTGGCTGGTTAGTGCTCGCCTGCAGGCAATTAAAATAATATGAGCGTGGGTAAAATTTTGTTTTTGATCTCATGCAAAGTAAAGTGCAACACGTCGTAATACAAGAACTTTGTGACAAGAACTTCTTATAGCTCTCATATGCTTTATGCAAATCCACAAGGCAAAAGAATTTCATAAAAAATAACATGTTTGTAGAATAAAGACCTTAAATGGTTTTCAATGTGCATACAATCTTCTTCTGCACAAACTTAACAGTGTGGAAATTTCGTCGAGAAAAACTTAACCTATTTTTTAAATCAAATCGCCGATAGTACATGATGTTAAAATGTGCCTGTTACAGGAGAGACTAGTAAGAAGTTACAATTACACTTTTTCTGCTTATGAACTTTCTACCTTTTGTTTTAAGTATAACATCACTAAACATTATATAAACATTTCGTATATTTCTTTTATAGCGGCTTGGGACTCCCTACGGGATTCCGATTAAACGTTTTGTGTACATGTAAGACTATATGTTCTAAGTTCCCTCACATTCCAAGAGAGAAGGTCAGGCGCTCCGCGCCCGACCACAGGACTGGCGACAGTCGCGGCCTTCGGCCGCTCCTTTTGACTGATTAGTGTCACTGACTGATTACGTTAAGATGAGGAAAGGCAGAAGGGACAAAATTTTAGTCTAAATTTGGTACATTTTAGCAAAATTTTGACCTCAAATTTAACCTCGAAAAGTTACCCTAATTGATCTTTGATCCCTTAAAAAGGCAGAAGGGACAATCCCAGGAGTTGCCATATCCCAGCTGACGTACTGACAGCTTTAACTTACTGTAAGGATGCGCGAAACATCAATGTGGACCACAATAACAACAACATTTTTTATTGCAATGCAATTTTCTTCAAGTCACGAGCCATGAAATTGTTTTTTTTATTCAAGTGTCTACGAACGAACGAATGATTGAATGTAGGTTAGATTCTGTCGCGTCCATCGTTCATCAATTGCTTGTTTGTTCAATTGCTTCCAACCAAATGATTGAATGTAGGTTGAATGGTGGACCACAGGCATAGCGCAAGATTCTTTCTAGTTTGCCAAGTTTACAAAGTTCCCGAACGTTTGGTCGCGATTTTTTAAACATTTCATACTCGAATGTTGTCTTGTGACAGTTGGATTCACCTCAAGTGTCACGTTGTTTCTTTTCATGATATGGCAGACTCATATTATATTCAAAGGTAAACTTTCGTGTACGTCTATGCGCGGTACGTCAGTGTGGACCACAATGCCAAAAACATTTTTTTAATTGCAATACAATTTTCTTCAAGTCACAAGCCATAAAATTGCTTTTTCATTCAAATGTCTACGAAAGATCGAATGAACGAACGAACGAATTTTTGAATGCAGGTTTGATTCTGTCGCGTCCATCGAATTGCTTGTTTGTTCAATTGCTTCCATCCAAATGGCTGAATGAAGGTTGAATGATGAACCATAGAAATGAATCATAAGCATAGCACTTGACATAGACCATTGGTTAGCGCAAGATTCTGTCTAGTTTGCCACATTATGTTCTTCGGTTGCTCCTGTTTTTAAAAAAATTTTCGGACTTGTTTACAAAGTTCCCAAACGTTTGGTCGCGATTTTTAAACATTTCATATTCGACTTTTGCCATGTGACAGTTGGATTCACCTCAAGTGTCATATTGTTTCTTTCCATGATATGGCAGATTTCATGTGGCAGATGTACAAACAACTCTTTCGATGTATAAACTCTTGATTATATAAAGTTTTGGTTAACAATCTTCTTCATACTTCGCACTTCAGACTAACTTTAGACTTTATTAAATTTTGTTACCTTGGCCAAAAATTGTTGTGATTTCATAAATTTTTTCTAATTTTACTCCGTATTTGATCGTTGGTAATTATGTTTGGACTTAAAATATTCCCATTTTAGATTACATTAAACGAAAATGAACAAGTGTTTCTTGATTGTCTTGATTTTCGCAATTGTTTGCATTGCTTTGATGTCGTCTATTGACATTCAACAACTCAAGACTATGACCGCGAACACAGGTGCGAACACAGCCGGACAGGTCAGTCAAATTTAATACCTTTGAGCTCGGAATATAATTGTTAAGCGATCTAGAAAAATTTAGAATGGATAATAAATAAAAAATTGAAAAAAGACAAGAGTTTGAAAAAGCGTTGGAAATTAGACCAAAAGTTGAGAAAAAGACGGAAATATCAGTTTTTCTTAGAATTAGATTTATTTTATTTGAATAAAATTATAGACAACTGCAATTTAGGTGGGAAAAGGAACTAGCCTGCTTGGGCAAATGATGGACCAGTAAAGTGCAGAGAGACAATACATCACAGACAACAAATGATAAATATTGTTGCTGTTCTATAACGATACTAAAATCATATAACCGTATAACTATAATGGGATAAAAATAAATATTTTTATTTGAATCGATGTTTTGTATTTGTTGCAATTAAATTCTCGCATTCCAGAATGATTTCCGACCGAATGAGTGGACCATATGATTAGCGCTAAGATTTAGTCTAGGAAGTTAGAGCCTCTGAAGCAGGTATGCAAATAATTACTTAGATTTCGTATATAAAGTTTAAGTGAACAGTTTCCACTCTAACGCTAACTCTAACTCTAACTTCGCATGATATATGTCGGGAGGGGGTGGGGTAGTACCGAAAACATTTTTGATACTTCTCCTGTGCGCGCAACTACTTGTGCTTGTGCTTCTGGTCTCGCGCGACTAAAACTAAGTGCATATTCTTCTAGATCTCGTCGAGATGCGTAAGAAAAAACCCAATGCCAAAACTTTGTCGTTGAAAATATCGGAGAAAACTGAGTTTGAAATTTGAAATTTTTTTGAAACCCTTGCGAAACAATAAGTCGCACCGGGACTAATTAGGGATTTACAGTATATTCAATAGATACAAGAGCGAGGTTTCTTTTGTGATTTCATTCCATTTTTGACTATTAGCAATTCTATGGAGTCAAATATTCCAATTTTAGATTATATATTAAAGGAAAACGCAAAAATGCTTCGTGATTTTCTTGCTTTTTTCTCTTTCGTGAATAAGAAAATAGTAAATACTTTTTATACTTCGTCTATGCGCGAAGCGTCAAGGTAGACCAGAATATCAATAGCATTTCTAAACCTTCAAGTTTCAAGAAGTCATAAGTCATGCAACAATCACAAGCCATAAAATTGTTTGTTTGTTCAAATGTCTACGAACGAACGAACGAATGATTGAATGTAGGTTGAACGATTTTCAATATTCTAGAACGTTTGGATGAAATTTTTAGGCGCGATTTTGTCCCCTGAAAGGTGGATTCAGATCTAGTGATCATATTGTTTGTTCAATTGCATCCATGAGTTTGTGACACAGTTTTTGTTTTTTTCACAAAGTTTGTGACTTTATGACAAGAACGTTTAGTAGCTCTCATATGCTCTAAATTTCATAAAAAATAACATGTTTGAAGAATAAAGACCTAAATAGTCTGCAGTGTGCATACAATCTTCCTCTGTGCAAATTTAACTTTTTAATTAAATTAACAAATTTAATTGTTGTAAGTATAACATCACATAACATTACATAAATATTTTGTATATTTTGTCTATGCGTGAAATGTCTACGAACACCACAATAACGAAAATATTTTTTTATTGCAATGCAAGTTTCTTCAAGTCACGAGCCATAAAATTGCTTTTTCATTCAAGTGTCTACGAACGAACGAATGATTGAATGTTGGTTAGATTCGGTCGCGTCCATCGAATTGCTTGTTTATTCAATTGCTTCCAACCAAATTATTGAATGTAGGTTGAATTATGAACCATATCCGCATCGCGTAGATTTAGAGCAGATGAAGATTTAGGACACTTAGACTGGGAACTTAGAGTAGAGAAAACGATTCCGGCATTTTTGTATTTAAAGAAGAAGCCAATTCAAGTTGCCAAGGCATAAAATTGCTTGTTTGTTCAATTGCTTTCATGATTGAATGATGTACCATAGAAACGAACCATGGGCACTTGACATATACCAATGAATGCAATATTCTCTCTAGTTTGTCATTTTCATTTGTTCAGCTGCTCTTTTTGCATCAATGATAAATTTTCTGGCTCGTTTGCAAAGTTCTAGAACGTTTGGTTTCAATGATTTAAAATTTTAGGCATGATTTTTGACCCTTGAATGGTGGATTGTTTCTGGATTGCACGTTTGAGCTCCTCATTGGGATGTCAAATCCGGGATTTTTGGCCATTTGGAGTGTCAGTTAACTCTGAGGCAGATGTACAAATAACGATCTCAATTATATAAAGCCCTAGTGAACAGCTTTCTTATCACTTTCTTCTTCATTTTTGGCACTAACGTCTAACTTTAGGCTTTATTCAATTTACTTATCATGTCCAAAAATTTGGAGAATATATACTCCGTAGATTTGAATAACGTGATTTCTTTTGTGATTTCACACCTATTCGATAGTGTAATTGAGCCTGATGTGCAAACAATTACTTCGGCGCATGAACTTTCGTTTATATAGAGCTTTAGTGAACAGTTTTTCTTCGTACTTCGCACTTGAGACTACCTTAGTTTTTAATCAATTTACTTACCTCGTCCAAAAATTTGGAGAATCTATAGAAAGTCTATAAAGAATCTATAAATCTATAAAAAATATGCTTAATAGATTTGAATAACGATATTTGTTTTGTGATTCCATTCCGTATTTGATTAACGATAGTTACATATCATATTTAGAGTTAAAATACTGAATTTTCACTAATTACCCTATAACTTAATAACCCCTACAGAAAGAGAAACAGAGAGTAAAAATAAGGGAGACCCTACAATAGACCCTCCTCTAAATGCGTATTGACCCCGGGGGCTCGGTTAGAGAAAATACAGTATGCCCGTTTTAGATTACATTAAACGAAAATGAACAAGTTCTTCTTGATTGTGTTGCTTATTGCGATCGTTTGCATTGCTTTGATGTCAGCTGCTGACATTCGACATCTCACGGATTTGACCAAAAACGTGGACCCTGTCTCTGAACGCAAGAACGTGCAAACCAACTTTATCTCTGACCAAGACGTCTATAAGTAAGTCAGCTAAACTTATTCTCTTTGTGAGCGTAGTAAAAATGTTAAACGATTTAGCCGACAAATTTTATTTGAATAAAATTGTAAACTATTTCAATTTAGGTGAAGAAAAAGGTTGGCCTGCTCATGCAAAATGCGGACCAGTAAAGTGCAAACGAACAATAAATTTTGTCGCTGTTCTATAACGATACCATAATCATATGATCATATAATCGTAATGGGATTAACATAAATATTTTCAACTGAATCGATATTTTGAATTTGCTGAGGATTCTATTAAATTCTCTCGTTTCTGAGTGATATTTGAAAATATAAAAAAAATTGTTGTATACCGGAATTAAAAAAAAGATGAAAAACCAAGTGTATCCAATTGGACGTTATGATTAGCACTAGAATTTAGTCTATGACAAGGAGAAAATTACGAAAAATATTTTTCCTAGATTAGGCGGCCTGAAAACCCCGGACACAACACAATAAAAGATTCCACCCGCGCGGAACCAAACCTGAAAAGTTCGCACGGTGTGCCAACTCCTTAGCAGTCAGTCATAGGTACACACTGGTCCATTCGCTTCCACTTTCCTTATATTGCCTGCTGAAACCTTAAAAAAGTACAGTAGGCTCCTTCAAGACCAAAACGATGTGCCCTTTCCTCTCACTAAAAGCTGCAAAGAAAATTATTTAACTCGTGAGAAAATACAGTTTTTTGCATGTAGTGGATCCAGGGATTGCGCTAGTCCACGTAAAAAATTTCCAGTTCAAAAGCTACGGAAATACAGGAATATGGCTTATCAGAAAATAACATTTTAATTTAGTCTTTACTCCATACGACGCACCGGCCCGTCGAGAGTTTTTAGACCGATTTTATATCTAAATTTAGACAAAAATAGACAAAAGTGTATTTCTGAGGGCATTTTTGACGGCCCGAAGCCCTATTTTCTCCGTTCGAAACGCTTTTTGACCACAAACTACAAATTTTTGAGGGCCCGAAGCCATGGTGGGGAAATACGGCAAAATCAAAGGAAGGCTTTGCAGAAGCTTGCAGAGGACCATTCCGCTTGGGACCAACCTCTGTTTAAACAATATGAGAAGAATATTTGCATAGTAAAACTAGTTGCAAATTTTAACTTCAATATTTCTCGAAATTTTCCCAACTAAATGCAAAATCTGATCTTTTTAAGCTCTATCCATTGGTATATATATATATATAAAGCCGTAGTGAACAGCTTTCTATTGACGCCATTTGACTCAGCATGGCCGATTTAAGGGGTACCCGCGAGACTGTGGTCCAGGAACGTGATCCGGGGAAAAGGCTTATTTACGCCTTTTTCTATTCGTGGATCAGCAGATATATAATGGTCCCTATATAATACTCCCCTTAGAGGGGTATTTGAATAATTAAGCTCAATGGGGCTAGATTAGAGAAAGTGCGGTGCCCATTTTAGATAACATTAAAGGAAAATGAACAAGTGCTTCTTGATTGTCTTGCTTATTGCAATTGCTTGCATTGCTTTGATGTCATCTGCTGACATTCAACAACTAAAAGAACTGGGCAAGAACGTGCAAACCAACTTTATCTCTGACCAAGACGTCTATAAGTTAGTCAGCTAAATTTATTCTCTTTGTGAGCGTAGTAAAAATGTTAAACGATTTAGCCGACAAATTTTATTTGAATAAAATTGTAAACTATTTCAATTTAGGTGAAGAAAAAGGTTGGCCTGCTCATGCAAAATGCGGACCAGTAAAGTGCAAACGAACAATAAATTTTGTCGCTGTTCTATAACGATACTATAATCATATAACCATATAACTATAACCAGGCCCGTAACTAGGGGGGGTTAGGGGGGTTGCAACCCCCCCCCCCCCGAAATTCGGAAGCTAAAAAAAATCAATAGGGTCCCCCCTATGGTTTTAAAAATTTTCGAGAAAATTTTGAAAAATGCACCCCTAAGAATGCGTTTTTTTTCACTTCTCAACCCCCCTGAAATCTCAACCCCCCCCCCGAAATTTTTTTCTGGGTACGGGCCTGACTATAACTATAATGGAATAAACATAAATATTTTCAACTGAAACCATATTTTGAATTTGCTGAGGATTCTATTAAATTCTCTCATTTCTGAGTGATATTTGAAAATAGTCATAGCTGCAGTATACCGGAATAAAAAAGATCAAATCAAGTTGGAAAGCCAATGCATTGCTTGTTTATTAAAATATTTCCATCCGCATGATCCGACTCTATGATCAGCACTAGGATTTAGTATATGACAAGAAGGTGCCGCTGCGGCTACGCCGCTGAAAAATATTTGTTTCTGGATTCAGGTGCCCCGAAAACAGCGGACACAACACAAAAAAATAACACCCGCGCGGAACCAAACCTGAGACGTTCGCATGGTTGGCCAACTCCTTAGCAGTCAGTCATAGCACGTCGGCGCCTTTTGTATGGGAGCTGTTTCATTGTCGGGTCCCTCTAAGTTGATAGGTGTCTTTCCCCCCCTCAACAGAATCTCCCACTTTTTGAGGCTCCCGGACCCCAAACTCGCGAGAACCCCCCAAAAACCCATGATTTTAGGGGGTTACCAATATCAGAATTGAGGTGGTCCCGCCACGAAAGTTGAGAAAACGCCATTTTTTCAGTATTTGGGGGTTTTTACAAGGAAAAATGTCTAAGATCGCTCGATACGAGAGCGCTTAATAGCTCATTTTGTAGGTCTCGACGAGCTATTACGGAAATAGAAAACATTTTTCTCGGGAGGTTTAAAAAAGTGGACTTTTTGACCAAAAAACATCATTTTTGCCAGTTTTTGTACTTTTAAGCACAACTCTCACTACAGCCGCTCGGAACTTGGCGTGTGATATACGAATCGCTTCCTCTCAGTGAGAGGAATCGATTGGTACCAGCCTCGCCGACAAGATATGCTATACCGTGATTTATGGCTTCCGGAAATCCGGAAAATCCTGGATTTTGTCCGGTCGAGGCCGCAGGTTTATTTTCTTGCTGCCGTTCTATAATGGTACTCTAAACATTTTCAACTGAATTGATGCCCAGACTTTGCTGGAGATCAATGAGATTAAACTTGATTTGGAGCTATGTTTTTGTTTATACTTCAATATATTCAATTAAAGACCAAGATCATAAAAGCCGATTCAAATTACAAAGTCATTTAAGTGCTTATTATTCAACTGTCTACGATCGGATGAATCATTGAATGAATCATATGATTATCACTAAGATTTAGTCCAGGATTTAATGCAAAATTCTCTCTATGGTCTCATTTTCCGTTGTTCACCTGTTATTATTCGCAAAAAGGGTAAATTTTCGAAAATTTTCGCAAAGATCTCGATCGTTTGATCGGAATCTTTGAAAGCATTTCGACGGTCCGAAATTTTTTGCCATTTGATGGTGACAGTTGCCTCTAAGGCAGATGCGCAAACATTTCTTTAGACGCATGAACTCTTGATTATATAAAGCTTTAGTGAACAGTTTTCTTTAAACTTCTTCATACTTCTATTTCTCACTTTCGATTATCTTTAATTTTTACACAATATACCTACCATGGCCAAAAATTTGTAGACTCTGTATGGTGCTAAAAGTACCCGACAGGACATGTCACAAAACTATAAGCGCTTTCTGCATTAGGCGACATTCAAACCCCACAGCCAAATGCCCAAATATCCAATTTCTTATAAAAATTTATAAAGCTACCATTTTCGAAAAAACGTCAACTTTACAGTGAAAAAGGCCGCTTTATTCAACCTGTGTTTTAGTCAAAAGTAAATTTATGCCAAAACTGATACCGACGAACTAAGATAAGCTATGTTATTCAACCCGCTGTCCTACACTTGGGTGGAAAATGGAAAATTCCTGGTCGAAACACGATAATTGGGCTGGTCCGGGACTGGACTGATTTGGTATTGGCCCCGACTAAATTTTTTGGACCATGCCTATTCCGGCCCGAGTCCTTTAGCCAGTATCGAACTCTTTCTTTCTTTTTTCACTTTGGACTACAACATAGACACAGTAGATTCGAATAGTAAAAATTATTTTTGTGATTACATATTGTTTTTTAATTTATGACAAATATTTTTGGATTTAAAATATTCCCATTTTAGATAATATTATTATCTGTATCTGAAAAGCTGTCCTCGCTATTTGTACGCCCGCCGCGAGGGAAATGTAAACACGTCACTAAAAGGGCGGCAATTCAAATGGGTATTTTTTGGTTAAAACCCAAATTGGGCGAAAAACGGTCCTTATTATATGTTGATAGGAGGTCAAATAAGGGCTAGTGTGCGGCACACCGAAAAGACAACGCAAAGGTTAGAGTGCAGAGAATGTCTTTGTCTGCCCGGTTATTTCCCACTGTTTAACAGAGGCAGTGGGAAATAACCGGGCAGACAAAGACATTCTCTGCACTCTAACCTTTGCGTTGTCTTTTCGGTGTGCCGCACACTAGCCCTTATTTGACCTCCTATCAACATATAATAAGGACCGTTTTTCGCCCAATTTGGGTTTTAACCAAAAAATACCCATTTGAATTGCCGCCCTTTTAGTGACGTGTTTACATTTTTCATGACCGGCGGGCGTACAAAAAGCGAGGACAGCTTTTCAGATACAGATAATAAAGAAAAATGTACAAGTGCATCGTGATTGTATTGCTCTTCGCCATTCTCGTGAACGCTAGGCCACAGGGCCCGCCACCGCTCGTGGACGGAGTGGTAAGTGTTTAAATAATGGCTTATTTTAGCCTATAAGGAATCTTGGATAAACTGACAAATCAAAATTTTTCAGCCTTCTGGTTTCGCTGAAGTGTTGTCATCTGATGTCATTCAACAACTCAAGGATGTGAACAAGAACCAAGGCCTATCTATGAAGGTCAGCCAAACTTAATCTTTTTGTAATAGGAGCAAACACGTTTGTAACGTGACGTTACAATCTATGTGACATAACTGAAATTGTAGAATGCTTTCTCTTTGGTTTTTGACAATACGATTCCGCCATTTTTTATATGAAAAAGAAAATAATTCAAAAAAATCGTTGGGAAATAGACAAAATGCCCTGGGCGCTGCGGACATACTTAGACTGCATACATACTGCATACATAGACATAGAAATAGGCGTTGATATAAAGACAGTAATATCGGAGTTATGATTTATTTTACTTGATAAAAACTATAAACAACTTTAATTTAGGAGAGGAAAGAGGCAATCGATAAAATTATGGATACTGTGGACCCGGCAACGCGCGCAAAATTGCCAAAACCTCCAGGACCACCGCCGTCGGAAGAAGATTCGAGCGACTGAGTTGAGAAAATTTGTTCAAGACTGAATTGCGAAGATACTTGAAGCGATATGTATTTTCTGATTGAAATGTTTGATAAAAAATTTGCTTGACATGACAACCTGGCTAGAATATGACAAAATAATTCCATGAAAGCAGAAAAATTTCGTAAACACATTTTTGCAAACATGTGTGATGGATACAAAACTGGCCGGACCAACCACTTGCCCGGTCCGGATTGGGCACGAGATCGGTCCGGTCCGGATCGGGTAAAAAGTCGGTCCGCGTCCACCCTTGAATTACCCTCGATAATTGGTCGACCAGTCAGTGGAAGTAAATGACCTACTTTCGATAGTCGGGAACTCGATTACCAGCAATTTCGATAACAATTGGATTCCATTTTGGACCAAGCTATCTTTTTCTCTATTCGCCTGTTTTGGCCAAGGATGCTTTTATGTACACAAGATCTTTTCCAGACCCATTCCTTATGAGGAAGAACAATTACTTTCTCATAGCATAAATGCGTATATCTTTCAGTATATATTGAATTCAAAAATTTACCTACAACACAACTTGATGTTAAGTACATGTCTATGAAACAAACAATTGAACGATATGAGAGTTGCGGTGAATACCAAAACCATAAAACAAGATATGAGTTGGATAGCAGTACAATGTGTTGGTTACTGAAGAGAAAAAGTCAATCATCGCACATTGGAGAAAAAATCTTGGAAAAACACTCTTCATGACAAAAATATACCCACACACTTTATTCTTAATTGCCTGTGTGTGGTGGTGTGTATAACAATTTTACGTTAAATAGAAGAAAGCTTTCTATGGCTATCAGTAAAGAATACTTTAATAATTCCTGCTTCAATAATGGCTGTAAAAGTCCAGAAGCGAACGCTGCGCGGCCGCTTTAACTTTCACACTAACAAATTTTAACACTTGAGAGTCCGAATATTTTGGCAAAAAGAACAGATCTGGATACTTTGAAAACTTTTTAAAAGGCCAAAAATTCCGACGTCTGAGTGTATCCGTAAGCGAAATCGTAGGAATTTTTGCAATGGTGTAAAATAAAACCTACCAAAACTAAAACTAGAGATCCTGTACAACACTGACTACAAAAATTTTCTAAGGTTATGTCATTTTTTGTCAATTTGCTTGCAATAAAGTAAATTTAAAAAACAGCCCTTTTTATGATACAACCCATTATTTCACAAAAATCTCTCTTCATAGGCTAGAACATCTTCTTTGTCTGGCTCACTACTAAAAATCGCACTGCGATATTTTGAGAGAGTGTGATTCAACATAGTTAGTAATTTTTTTGCTCCAAAAGAGGAATCCTCGGTATAAGTTTAAAGGTTCTAAATATTTGTTGAACCAAAAATATGGTAAAAGCGACTTTTACAAAAGAATTTTCGGAATCCTCAGTATAGGTTTAATAAAAAAATAGAAATCCAACGAAAACCAGGCAAAATTTTGAATCCTCACGATGGAAAAACTAAGTAGATAGATTTAGATACTTGCCGTAAATCCTAGACTAAATTATAGTGCTAATCATATGGTCCAATCATTCGGAAATATTATCCAAACAGTTGAATAAACAAGCAATTCATTGGCTTTGCGACTTGAATTGACTTGAATTGATTTGATCCTAGTATTAAAATTCTTTAATTCCGCTATGCGGCCGCTAGGACCACGAATACCTTCAAACATCATTCAGAAATGAGAGATTTTAATTGCATCTGCAGCAAAATAAAACAGCGATTCAGTTGAAAATATTTATTTTTATTCCGTTATAGTTATATGATTATAGTATCGTTATAGAACAGCGACAAAATTTATTGTTCATTTGCACTTTACTGGTCCGCATTTTGCGTGAGCAGGCCAACCTTTTTCTTCACCTAAATTGAAATAGAGGGTCTATTGTAGGGTCTCCCTCATTTTTACTCCCTGTTTCTCTTTCTGTAGGCTATATTATTAAAGGTGGTTTAATTATAGAGTAATTAGAGAAAATACAGTATTTTAACTCCAAAAATAATTAACGTTAATCAAATACGGAATGGAATCTCACAACAAATACCGTTATTCAAATCTACTAAGTATATTTTTTATAGATTGATAGATTCTTTATAGACTTTTTATAGATTATCCAAATTTTTGGACGAGGTAAGTAAATTGATTAAAAACTAAGTTAGTCTCAAGTGCAAAGTACGAAGAAAAACTGTTCACTAAAGCTCTATATAATCGAGAGTTCAAGATGAAAGAATTGTTTGCACATCAGGCTCAATTACACTATCGAATAGGTGTGAAATCACAAAAGAAATCACGTTATTCAAATCTACGGAGTATATATTCTCCAAATTTTTGGACATGATAAGTAAATTGAATAAAGCCTAAAGTTAGACGTTAGTGCCAAAAATGAAGAAGAAAGTGATAAGAAAGCTGTTCACTAGGGCTTTATATAAGCGAGATTGTTCTGCGGCGAAGGAATTGTTTGTGCATCTGCCTCAGAGTTAACTGTCACTCCGAATAGCCAAAAATCCCGGAGTTGACATCCCAATGAGGAGCTCAAACGTCCAATCTACAAACAATCCACCTGTCAGGGGTCAAAAATCATGCCTGAAATTTTAAGTCATTACGTGCAAACATTCTAGAACTTTGCAAACGAGCCAGAAAATTTATCAGTGATGCAAAACCAGCAGCTGAACAAATGAAAGTTACAAACTAGAGAGAATTTTGCATTCATTGGTATATGTCAAGTGCTAAGCCTGTGGTTCATCATTCAATCATGAAAGAAAAACAAGCAATTCGATGGATGCGGGGACACTTGAATAAACAAGCAATTTTATGGCTTAGCAACTTGAATTGGCTTCTTCTTTAAACTTCGAGTGAAAAGGGCAACAATCCCGGAGTTGAGCCTAGGTGAGGAGCTCAAACGTGCATAAAAATATAAAATATGACCAATTGAGGTGAATACACCTGTCAGGGGACTAAAATCGTCCGTAAAAAGTTCTTCCAAACTAGAATGGAAACTAGAGAGAATCTAGCACTCAATGGTCTATGTCAATCTATGCCAAGTGCTAGGCATCTACCAACCTATGTTCACCCGTATATGTCAAGTGCAAAGGTTGAACCTATGGTTCATCATTCAACTTACGTTCAATCATTCGGTTGGATGCAATTGAACAAACAAGCAATTTTGATGACCACCGCCGTCAGGTGAAGATTCGAGTGAAAATGGCCAAAAATCCAGGAGTTGACATCTCGGTGAGGAGTTCAAAAGTTGCATGAAAACAAACAATCTGATCACTTGAGGTGAATCCATCTGTCAGGGGTCAAAAATCGTGCCTAAAAATTTCATCCAAACGTTCTAGAATATTGAAAATCGTTCAACCTACATTCAATCATTCGTTCGTTCGTAGACTTTTGAATAAACAAGAAATTTTATGGCTTGTGATTGTTGCATGACTTTTTGAAACTTGAAGGTTTAGAAATGTTATTGATATTCTGGTCTACCTTGACGCTTCGCACACAGACGAAGTATAAAAAGTATTTACTACTTTCTTGTTCACGAAAGAGAAAAAAGCAAGAAAATCACGAAGCATTTGGATATTTTCCTTTAATGTAATCTAAAATTGGAATATTTGACTCCATAAAATGTTAATAGTCAAAATGAATAGTCGGAATGAAATGACAAAAGAAACCTCGCTCTTGTATCTATTGAACATATGCTATAGACCAAACTGGAAATCAGTCCGCACTGATGTGGACGTAATAAAGTGAGCTTGATTATTTTACCTTGGGCCCAAGTTTAAAAATCCATTTCCGACACGAAAATTGAATCAATTTATTCTTAACTTACCCGGATGTGAATTCCAGGATGGCAGGACTACAACATGCCTTGTTTTCGACAACGAAATATGTAAATTTATTAATGGCTTAAAGTTAAGCTTAAGTGCGAAATATTTAAAAAATTGTTCATAAGCCATTACTAATTGTTCATAAGCTAACTATTAAATCTAGATAATTGTTTGCACATCTATAGCACTAAATCCTAGTGCTAATCATATATTCTTGAATCATCCATGAATCATATATTCTTCTTGGACTTTAATATCTTTAAATTCCGTTATGCGGCCGCTAGGACCGCGAATACCTTCAAACAGCATTCAGAAATGAGAGTATTTAATTGCTGCAAATTCAAAACATCGATTCAGTTAAAAAATTTATTTTTATCCCATTATAGTTATACAGTTATATGATTATAGTATCGTTATAGAACAGCAACAAAATTTATCATTTGTTGTTTGTACTGGATTCTTTGTCTGGTCTATTTCGCCTGTCCCTATTTCTTTACCAATCCGACATTTGCCCAAGCAGGCGATCACCGGCCTTCTTAATCTAAATTGGAGTTGTTTATTATTTTATTCTGATAAAATAAATCAAAATAAATCTTATACTTCTATTTAGCTCAACTTACAAACACTGATATTTCTGTCTTTTCTCAACTTTTTGCCTAATTTCCAACGCTTTCTTCAAACACTTGATTTTTTAATTTTTTTATTATCTATTTTAAATTTTTCTAGATCGCTTAACAATTATAATCCGAGCACAAGGTATAACATTTGGCTGACCTGGTTGACATTGGCTGTTTCACCCTTGAGTTGTCGAAGGTCAAGAGATGACATCAAAGCGATGCAAACAATTGCCAAAATCAAGACAATCAAGAAGCACTTGTTCATTTTTATTTAATGTTATCTATCTAAAATGAGAATATTTTAGGTCCAAATATAATTGTCAACAATCAAATACGGAATGGAATCACAACAATTTTTGCCAAGGTAACAAAATTGAATAAAGTCTAAAGTTAATCTGAAGTGGGAAGTATGAAGAAGACTGTTCACTAAAGCTTTATATAGGAGAGTTCAAGCTGCGAGAACTGTTTGCACACCTGTCTTAGAGGGAACTGTCACCCCAATTCAAGGGTATATGTCAAGTGCTATGCATATGGTCCATCGTTCAACCTACATCCAATCACTTGATTGGATGTTGCAATCCCTGCCTAGTTGGTACCTATTCACGTGAGTCCACCTGTCAGGTGACAAAATTCGAGTCCAAAATTTTAAATCAACGGACTTTGGACCGAACGTTCGGAACTTTGCAAACAATCCCGAAAATTTTCAATTTATGCAAAAGATTGCGGCAGCTGAACAAAAGAAAATGGGAAACTAGAGTGAATCTTGCACAAACCTATACTCAATCATTCGTTGGTTCGTGCGGGGACATTCGTTCGGGGACACTTGAATAAACAAAAATCTTATGGCTTTGCAATTTGAATTGGCATTTTGATTTTGGTCTTTAATTCGTTAAACAAGAGAGTTATTAAACAAGTATCAGGCCTTCGGCGCGATGTTTCTACCAATTCTTTAGCCCAGGGACGCACCCATGGGGGTACGGAAGTAGTCCCCCCCCGCCCCCAAAATGGGAAAATTTGAAAAAATGAGTGTAAATCAGTGCAAATTTGGGCAAAAATTTGATCGGTTCCCCCCAAAAAAAAACCCCCAAAAATCGGGGGTCCCAAAAATCCGGTACCCCCACATGACACTTTTTTTAGTTATTTTATCACTTTCAACAAAACATCTAGAACACGCCGTAAATCCTCTAATTAGTCCCACTATAATTACTCCCCCTGTATGGATTTTCACTCCCTGGTTCGGCCCCGCTCGAAGCCATTGACACCTTAACCAAAACTGAGTGCATATTCGTATAGATCTCATCGAGTTACGTATGTTTAGCTAGTTTAAAAAATATTTCAGACCAAAAAATTGGAGAAAAATGACTTGGGAATTTGGAGCGGGTTCGAAATTTGGTGTTTGAAAATGACTCCCCTGGGGGAGTAATTGCAGGTATTACGGTATATACGGCCGGTGGTGCATATGTCGTAAATGAAAAAATTCTAGAAATATCTATAAAGATATACGAAAGGGTGTGAACTTGTAATAATTATCTAGTCGTTTCGACCCTCAATCTAGACGACTAAAAACAAACAGTGTGTTGTCAGGCCGGTCATCATCAGTAGATGCCTTACAACTAATACTTAGAATTACTCTTAAGGAGGTATGGAAAAGATGTAATCGAAAATAAAGAGCGAAAACTGAGAATTATTTTACGACCAACCAACTAAATTTTGTCGTTGCGAAACAAATGTCACTCAAAATTGTTTTAATTCTGAATTCCTTGGGACAATCTAATAAATTTTTGCCCTGAAGTAAAACGGAATAAAAAGCTAGAAGTTTTGATTTTAAATGTGAAAGATTTTACAAGGCGGCCTTTTTTGTCTCTACTCAGGGATGAGTTTTTTAATGACCATACACGCGAAGGTGAAATGGAGGTACAAGGAGTGCAAATGATGGCATAAGTCAAGAACCTATTGACCGGAGACATTAGGGGTGCCCAATGAGGCATATGGCGAACTGAGTCGCAAGTGCTCAACTGAGCGGTTACACAGGAAATTGAAATAATCAATACATGGTTTATCCTTTTACCTTACGCTCATTCTTAGGGCTGCTTATTTCATTTTTCAGAGGTGCATTCTTAGGGGTGCTTATTTCCAAAATGTACCTATTTTAGGGTAGCTTTTTGCGGGTAATCCGCATTTGAGGTCAAAATTTAGCTAAATTTAGAAAAATTTTAGGCAAAATTTAGCTAAAATGTACCATATTTTTTGTCTGCCAGTCCAAAATTTTGGGCAAGTGCATTGTTTATAGTGCTTAATTCTGTCAGTGCAAAATTTTGCCCAGGTCCAGCCCCGAAGGGGCTGGCAAAAAAACCTAGTTATACAAATATTTGTAATATATAAGTGTTAATCGACAGTAACATTTGAATAAACAAGCAATGCATTGACTTTCCAATTTGAATTGGCTTTTTGTTCTTGTTCTCTAATTGATTGCGAAGTATAAACAGAAACATAGTTCCAAATCAAGTTGATTCATCCATAACTAAACGTTACCAGGAAGAAATGCAAAAAACAGGCATTTTTCTTGATTTTTTTGACATATTTCCTTGTTCAAGTAGTCCTAGAGTCGCGATAGTTTGATCAAGACTGATTTGGATTTACAAAACAATTCACCGCAATTAGTAGCATTTTCCAAGTCATAATACAATTATGATACACGGTTGCTTTAGAGAATTCAATCTTGGATTTGAATTGTTTAATTCCGGTATATAACAGATAGGACCGCGACTATCTTCAAACATCCTCCAGGAATGAGAGGATGTAATTGAACAGACATAAACAAAAAACATAGCTTCAAATATTTATTATCTTATAACTTCAAGATATTTATGTTTATAGTCCCATTATTTGGTTATAGTTATATGGATAAATGATTATAGTATCGTTATAGAACAGCAACAGAATTTATCATTTCTTGTCTGTACTGTATTGTCTCTCTGCACTTTACTGGTCCATAGTTTGTCCAAGCAGGCTGACGCCACCTTTCTTCACCTAAATTATATTTTTTATTATAATTTTATTCAAATAATCGATCAAAATTAGTGTTAAATCTGATACTTCTGTCATTATTTCAATGTTTCAACGCTTTTTTCATATTATTTTTCTCTTAAATAATCATTCTTTTCATTCCACAATTTCAGGTTTCGGACCGTTTAACATTTTTACTTCGATCACAAATAAAGTTAATTTGGCCGACCTGAGCGGCTTCGTCCACTTTGATTTGAATAGAAGACATCGAAGCAATGCAAGCCATTGCGAAAATCAAGACCGTCACGAAGCACTTGAACAGTTTCATTATCTGGAAAGGGCATATTTTAAGTCCAAATATAGTTATCGTTAGTCGAATACGGAATGAAATCACAATGCGATTCAACTGAGATATTTTCTCCTAAATATATTCAAATTTTTGTACATCCAAAATTGAAGGTAGCTAAATGCTGAAAACGACCTATTTTTCGATATAACTTATCCTATGAGGTACTTTTAGCCCCACACAGATTCTACTGAGTATAATTTTAGGTCAGAAAATTGGTTAAAACCTAGGCTAGTCTTAAGTAAGAAATATGAAGAAGCATAAGACAACTGTTCACTGAAACTTTATATAGAAGAGTTCATGCGTAGAAAGAGTTGTTAGCACATCTGCTTCAGAGGCTTCTGTCACCCCAAATCCTGGATTGACTTCTCAATGAGGAGCTCAAACGTGCATGAAAACAAACACAATGATCACTTGAGCTGAATCCACCTGTCAGGGGTCAAACATCTTACCTAAAATTTTAAATTATCGCTTCCAAATGTTCTAGAACTTTGAAAACGAGCCCGAACGCAGCTGATCAAAAGAAAACGGGAAACTAGAGAGAATCTAGCGCTAACCTACATTCAAAGGTGTGTCAGGTACGCCCTATCCATCTATCAGGGGTCAAAAATCCTCGTTGTATGCACATCTATGTCATAAGCTTCTGTCACTCAAAATCCTGGAGTTGACTTGATGATCCCAATGAGGAGCTCAAACTAGCTTGAACACAAACTCTATGACACTTGAGGTGAGTCCACCTGTCACAAGACAAAATTCGAGTCTAAAACGTTTAAATCATTGGACCAAACATTCTGGAACTGCAAACGTGGCCGAAAATTTACCGTTGATGAAAATGAGAGCAGCTGAACAAAAGAAATTGACAAAGTAAAGAGAATATTGCACCAACCTGCATTCGATGGTATAATCCAAGTCCTAAGTCCATGGTTCATCAATCAAGCATTCGGTTGGAATCAATTGGATAAATAAGCAATTCGATGGATTTTTGATGGATGCTTGAATAAACAAGCAATTTTATGGCTTTGCAATTTGAATTGACTTTTTGATCTCGGACTTTAATTGCTTAAAGAAGTAATTTCAGGTAAAATTAATGCCAATACAACAGATCTGCCAGGACAAATACTCAGCCCATTCACTGGACCACCGCTGTCAGGAGAGGATTCGAGTGACTGAGTTAAGGAAAGTTAGCGAGGACCTTAGGCTTTGCTTTATCGCACCCTAAGGGTTAAATTAAGACAAAAATTTGATCAGAATGATTTTGTTCTAATTTTAAGGATGGTTGTTATCACTGTCAAATTTTCAAATGTCAAATATATGATCGTTGATCTATGAACTGTAATCTGAGAACTGTCATAGAATCTAGAAAACTAGGTAATCTAATAATTTTGTAGAGAGCACTGAAATACACAAAACAAAGAAGAGACTGTGATTAAACTAGAGACTGAGAAGAGAATAATACACAAAACCCAGTCCAGTTTCCATTCTTTGCGTAGCCCAGGCATAATGCTACGCCTATGGTTCATCGTTCAAGCATTCGGTCCATCTTTTTGATGGATGCTTGAATAAACAAGCCATTTTATGGCTTTGCAATTTGAATTGTCTTTTTGATCTTGGTCTTTAATTGCTTAAAGAAGAGTGAACTTCGCTCCTTCGGTGTTTCTACCTACCCATTAGCCTAAAGAAGTAATTTCGGATAAAGTTATGCCTATACAGAAGATCTGACAGACCCATTCACCGACCACCGTCGTCGGAAGGAGATTAGTGTGACTGAGTTAAGGAAAGTTAGAGAGGACCGTAGGCTTTGTCGCACCTTAGGCTTTGCCTAATCGCACCCTAAGGGTTAAATTAAGCCAAAAATTTGATCATAATGGTTTCGTCCTAATTATAAGGACAGTTGTCATCACTGCCAATTTTTCAAATGTCAAATATATGATCGTTGATCTATGAACTTTAATCTATGAACTGTAATCTGAGAACTCTCATAGAATCTAGAAGACTAGGTAATCTTTTGGCAATTCCTAAGATTGATCCATTCCTCCCCCTTTTCGGTTAGGCTTAGATTTAAGTTTAGAATTTGATTCAAGCGTGAAATTACACTTAAGCATATTTCCGAATTTGTAAGCACACATTAAAGAAAGATCACAGAAACTTTCAAACAAACGGTAGTCCCAAAAGCTGGTCCCAAGCGGATTTGCCTGTAAAAAACTACATCAAAAAATGACAATGCCGTTGAGTTTTCTGCTTCCATGCTGTTCATTCATCTAACACCAAATATTTTATTATTGAACACGTAATCCTGTTGGACAGGTGATAACAATTATTCGGATTCTACTCAGTTGACTACAGTAATTTTTGAAATAAAATACGCGTATTTTCAGATTAATAGTGGGGAACAATAGGTATGGTTCTCGGCTTATGCGCATGTAGCGCCCTTGATCGCAGGGCATCCATTGCAGCTCACGGACACGGCCTTCAGGTAAACTGATCCTGAGCTCATTGGGACGGTATTGCTGTCGCCGTCCAGTTGGTCGGTCGAAGTGAAGTTAGTGCCCTGGTCGCCCGTTAAGCCACTGGTACCATCAAGACCGTCTATCACAAGGGCGTACATATGGCAGGCTGAAGTTGAAAATGTTACCTTATAGAGGTAGTTATGTACTTTGTACTGTACCGTAATGTGATGTCAGGGTTTATGAAAAAAATTTTTCATACACCAGAAACTATCTCGGAATGGGTACATGTGTGCTGTTTTAGATATGGTCCCGTTTCATATTTATTTTATGTATGTCATTCGGTTTTCATTTGACATGACAAAATACAAGCATTAAAATTCTGTTGTGTGGGTGTATTTTTTACTGGTTTAAAAATAAATTTTGTTAAAGCACTAGAATCTTCAACCTTCGTCTCTCAATAGAAAGGACAAGTATTTAAGAAGCATGTGTGGGTCATTTTTGATTGATTAAAAAAATAAAAGGCTAATGTAAGACAAAAGTAG